>VCCN01000156.1:1751076-1800629 GCA_006491835.1 Architeuthis dux
TTCAAATATAACAACACAGGAAAACAAATGATATATTATAGAAATTTCATAAAATTAAATAAAGTCCATTGATTTAAAAAATATTTTCACAACTTTTAAAAAAAAATATACCCTTTTCATAAATTGACTAAATACTGAAAATCTTTTTTGAAATCCGATAATTAGTTGATTTTGGGATCCATTTTTAGAGCCGTTGTACAGGGAGAAATAACTTTTCTTTAAATCTTGTAATCTTGTTATTGTCAAAAGCGTGTACACGCACACACACACAGTAAAAATGTTTTGGAAGAAAACAGAGCTGAATAGAAATCTTATTTTATTGCAGACTGAATTATTTTGAATTAGCCTTTAAGTAACACGCTAATCGAATTTTGTGGGTCTCGCACATACTGTGTGTGCCTGCACACACACACGGGAAATCCTGTGTGCAAATATTTGTTTTAGTTGAATATTCGAATGCTGGCTGAAGTTTGGGACCAGGGAAGAGATTGTTACTTTTTCGAGTTCTTTCCAAACAAAAACAGATTTGGTAACTGGACATTCGACAAATTTACAAAGAAAACAGTTAAAGTCACATATTAGTAGCATTAATAACAAAATACTAATAAAAAATGTAATATTGTTAGTAATGACAGTTATAAAGATATAATCACAGTACTTTTCGTTTGACTGTTGTTGATTAGTTGTTCATCTTGGTCTAGATTGTGGCTTATGTGGAGAGATTAAACTTTATGTGATTTCCAATCCAATATGTGAAAAAGAAATGTCACAGTACAGACCAGCTGGTCTTCACTCCTTGGGTGTTACAGCAAGAGTGAGAGATTCCTTTAAAGGTGGCAACCCAAGATTAGCCCTGATTGGTCAATAACCCAGCAGTAAAGTGCTATGCAAATCATTCCCAGTGCCATCTACCTTGACTTGCTCCAAACAGATAATCATCAAGGGGGACACAACTCATATTAACACCTTCTCTTAAAAATAAGATCTATATCAGTAGCGTGGCAAGGGTTCTCAGCGCCCCCACCCCTAAAATGTTTTGATTATTTAGTTGTGATTTTTCTTCCTATTACGTTTTTTTAGGTAGCTCAGGATAACGCTACATTGTGACTTTGGTTCTGTGACTTTTATTCCTGTGACTTTTATTCCGGGATTCTTTTTTAATATATTGTAGACTTTGCTGTTGTGCAAAAACAAATTAAATATTTGCTTAAAAAATAATTTTTAAAAGATTTTTTTTCCAAAACTTGTGTGCACAAATTCTTGTGTTATGCAATTCTTTTTCTTTGTCAAGTATGTGCGCACTTTTGAGTTCGACATCGCCAGTATTTCAGGCCAAAGGAATTTTTGTGCCCCTTTACACTTGTGCCGGGGGCAACTGCCCCCCTATTGCTACGCCACTGATCTATATAGAGATCTCTAGTGTTATGGAACCTCCTTTAATCAAAGATTCAGTTTTGTATGTGTCCACCGATAGTTCTTTGCATTGCATTCTGTGGCATTAAACTGGGCAGAACCTCCATGAAGCACTAAATAGTCCAGGGGAGAGATTTTGTTATTTTTGAAAAATTAACAAGATGTTCTTTGTCCGTCGTATTTAACCAGACATGCATAAATGAAGGATTGCTGCCCAAATATACATTATTCAAATTGAACAACCTGGCAGCCAACAAGGAAAAAGATACTACTAGATTCCGGCAAAATTTAATCCAGCAGCAAATAACATCAGCAAAAAAAGAAATCCACGACCAAAATAGCGAAATTAATAAGGTTTGAAAATTACTGCTCAACTTTTCCTTCTACCTTTCTTTCCAGCCCCCCCCCCCCGTTACTCAGTTGTTTAGATACCTATCCCCCACCTCCAACACACACACTTATTTGAATACTGGATGGAGTTTGGGAACAGGGGTGAGATTTGGTTGTTTTCTTTTTCGAGTTCTTTCCAAAAAAAAACAACAACAGATTTGGTAACTGGACATCCATCAAATTTACAAAGAAAACAATTAAAGTCACATATTAGTAGCACTAATAACATTAGTAGCACTAATAACAACTGCTATGACAAAAAAATACTAATAAAAAGTGTAATATTGTTAGTAATGACAGTTATAAAGATATTATCACAGTACCTTTTTTTCAGTCAAATAAAACAATTCATTTTGTTTACCATTTGTCAATATAGTCCTTATCATAATTCCTGACCTAACAATTGCATTTTATATACACTGCACAATTTTGTACATATGCATTTAAACTTATTCTATCTATAGGGCTCATATTGCTACAGAACGGCCTTTAATCAAAGAATAAGTTTTGGCAATGTATGTGTCCACTAATTGTTCTTTGCATTGCATTGTGGTGGCATTAAAGTGGACAGAACCTCCGAGAAGCACAAAATATTCCCCACAAATGTTGACCGACTGTTGACCAGATGCACGAGGGATTTCACCACTCACATTAGGCTGAAGCCATTGACCAGTACATGAATGTCTCCAAAATGGATCTCAGAATCACTTTATCCTTCCATTACAATCATCCGGTTGCCTACAACAGTGGCAGAGTGATAAGAGCGACAACCGGGCGCACATCCGAGCAGCCCATCTAATTTACATACATGGTGAGAGGCGCGTCTGTGGAACAGATCATAGTTTTGTTCGACAACAAAATTGACTGAACAAAGAAATGAAGAATAGCTGTCTTATAATAGTAAGAGATGAGTGGAAGGTGTTGGTTGGTCGAAATTGAGGTGTGTTTGGAAATGGGTTTTGTCAAGTTCCAAGACGAAATGTAAGCTGACAATATACAAGGTTTTGCCAGACTTGTTGTCTACAAAGGGTATCATGTTTCGAGTCAAGTGGTGTATTTTCATGTCCTGAAAGTTGGTTATCTAAAAGACAAGATAACTTTATTTTCTGGAATAAAGGTATGGGTGTTCTTAAAGGAAAATGTGTGTGTCAAGTGGTTTCACTTGTTGACCGGAGTGTGTGAATGCAAAAATACATATGTGTCCGTTACAAATGAAACTGATCATTGGACTTCTACAGAACATTCACTTTGAAATGCGATCGTCCAAAGAATTATCTAATGAATTAGGTTCTTTGAATAAAATCATTTCTTGAACCTATCGGAGATATGTAGCTTTCATGCTGTCTCCTTGCATTAAAGGTCTAATAACTTCACCGCCTGGTCGTAGGTTGACATCCGCTCATGCTGACTTTGATCGCTTTGTGGCCTTTTGGCTAAGATCAAAGTGTAGTATCTGTTCTTCGAAAACCGCCATGGCTTTGAAGTTCAGAGAACCACGGCCCTTCGGGGGTCCTTGTGGCATGCTCGGGTATCGTCCTGGAAGAAGTTGCGCAGGATATCTTGGCTGTGGCTAGGTTCAAAGTGGAGTATCTAATCTTCGAAACTGCCATGGCATCGAAGTTCAGAGGACCACGGCCTTCGGGGGTCCTTGTGGCATGCTTGGGTATCTCCGGATACCTGGCAGAAGTTGCACAGGATATCTTGGCCAGCTGGTCGGGAGGCGATCACCATTAGCATACTCAGGATTCGTCCTGAGAAGCTTTTGACTACTGACCAGCTTATCCCGGTCCTTGTGGCATTTGTCTCGGTGACAGGGATTTGGGATTCTCCCCCCTCAAGTCTTTAGTCACAGGGACATGGGATCTCCCCGCTTCTGAATTCAGCACTAAATGACCCACCAAGGGTCGATGTGCTGTTAAACAAAACAATCAATCAGTGCTGACTTTTTCCCCAACCATAAAAAAATCGACAGCAGCTGATCTTCTGTTTGATTCAGCCATAGTAATGTTTCAGATGTGCAAGCAAGATATTTTTTTAAAGCTCAAACAAATCGAAATGTAAACCAAAACAGAACGTTCCATCTGCACATTAAACAGCTGTCATTACACTGGTCTGTGTATGGTAGCGCCACCTACGAGTATGAATGTGTGAACAACAATGCCCTCCCTTGAACATCGTGGCCTGATTTTCCATTCTTGTACCAAATCCTGGTGTTCTTGGAAGGGCAATCTCGCCAGATATGCCCAAGGCCTCCACAGTTGTAACAAGCTCTATTCTCGACTCTCTTGCCACAGTGACGAGCAACATGTCCAATCTGGCCAAATAAATTAGTTAACATAATACCAGCCAAGACTTACGGATGCAAAACATGGAAATTAACCAAACAAGCTGAAAACCAAATTAGAATAGCACAGAGATACATGGAAAGAGCAATGCTAGGGATAACTCTAAGAGATAGAAAAAGATCAACATCGGATGACTAGAGTGAAGGATATTATACAAATAATTAAGCAGCAAAAATGGAGATCGGCTGGCCCCATAGCAAGGAGAAATGACAATAGATGGGAGAAAAGACTAACCAGTAGGAAAAGACCAGACACAAGATGGAGAGATGAGATAGTAAAGTTTGCCGGTAAGATGTGGCAGAGGTTAGCTCAATCTAGGCCGTCTTGGAAGGAGATGGGAAAGGCCTTTGTCCAGCAGTGGACCTATAATGGCTGATGATGATGATAATGATATACATGAGTGAGTGATAGTGAGAGGGGGTTGGAGGAGAAGGAGCAACATGACAGGCAAAAACCAGCAGCCAGACAAGCACATCCCGCCACACACACACACACAGAGGCAGCAAGGAAAGAAAGAAGAAAAGAAAGGAGGAATGATGGTAAGGCGGGTGTGACTAAAAACATTAAATTAAATATTAGACACGGGAAGACCATTGGATATATATATAGATATCCATTGGATGGATCAACCAGCCATTCATATAACAACAATAAACTAGATGTATAAAAACAATTGGAAATAACATTCAAATGTTCATCTATATGTGAAACCAGCAGTACTGCTTCTAATGAACCATAAGATTTGATTCAAAAGCAAGCAGTAACATTTTTTCCCCCTTTTTTTCTATTTTAGGGATTTACAGCAAAGGGAAATAGTATTGTTATATTTGCAGTTATTTCCCCCCCAGGCGACACCGGGTATTATTGCTAGTTGATATATATTTCTTTACAAAAATTATAAAATTATTAAATTAAGTATTTTTTTATAACTTAAACATCAAAAAATAATGTTAGATTTGAATTTAAAAATAATTGCGATTACTCGTAGAACTTGGCCTGGTGGATTCGATAGGGAAAAAAAATTGATGAATTTCTCGTTCATCTTGAAGAAAAAAAACATTTTTCATTTTAATTTATTCATTTAATTATTGTTTTGTTATTATTTGCTTTATTTTGTACTTTTGTTTTACTATTTTTTGTTTTTGGTGGGAGAAGTTATAGTTATAGCATAAATATATATATTTCTCTTTTCTGTCTTGTTCTTCAAGATGAACAAGAAATTCTTCAATTTCTTTTTTTTATCCCTATCAAATCCAGCAGGCCAAGTTCTACAGGAATTAACAATTATTATTTTTATATTCAAATCTAACATTATTCTTTGATGTTTAAATTATAAAGAATAATTAATTTATAATTATAAGAAATATATATAAACTAGCAATAATACCTGGCGTTGCCTGGGGGAAAAATAACTGCAAATATAACACTGTTTCCCATTGCTGTAGACTCCTAAGAAAGGGAGAAAAGAACTTTATAGCATAAATATATATATTTCTCTTTTCTGTCTTGATCTTCAAGATGAACAAGAAATTCTTCAATTTCTTTTTTTTATCAAATCCAGCAGGCCAAGAACGTTTTCTCCCTTTCTAAGAAAAGTTCCCTCTTGCTTTTGTCCCCGAAAAATGAAAAAAGTTACACCTCGATTTTGTCCCTAAAAGTGAAAAAAAAAATAATTTCCCCTAAATTTTGACCCTTAAAAGTGAAAAATAAAAGTTCTTTGTGGGATGGGGAAAGCTACTTGAATTATTTACGATCATGCGAGGAATCGGTATGCAGCTTTGTAAATAATGGTAGTGAGTGAGGAATTGGGTGTGCAGCTTTTTTTGTTTGGTGCTCGCGAGGAATCGGTATGTAGCTTTGTAAATAGTGGTAGTGAGCAAGGAATTGGGTGTGCAGCTGTTTTTGGTTGATGAACGGACAAAGCTGCACGTCTACTTCATTTATATTAACTGTGAGAAAAAATGTCAGTGTATTTGTCCTAAGTTTAGTTGTTTTCCAGATGTATACTTGAAAAAGAAATTCTGATAATGACTGGTTAGTCACTCATTAGAAACCGTCATGTGACCAACATCTTTTGGCAGCATGTCGTGTTGGGGTGATCAATTAAAAAATTGGAAAAAGGGATGATCAATGTATAAGTTACTTCTCTCGCCTTTTGTTGAGCAGTGATCACTAAAAAATTCTGAATTTTCAACAAAAAAAAAGTGTGAACACTGTCGGCCATAAACTTACATTGTAAATTGAAAACCCCCACTAAAAACCTATTTAGGGGGTGAAAAAAAAGAAGTTTATCTAGACATAATAAGGAGTAAACATTTTAATTTTCAGCCCTCTAACTCCATTGGTGGGTCCTATATACGTGACACATACATAGCCAGCCAGCCAGTCAGGTTTCTTCAGTTTTTAAGTCAGTCTATGTTGGTGTTGACTTGTTGATGTTGATCTAATATTTTATATGAAAATAACATTCAAAATGAACAAAACATTAACTACGAAAATTTGTTAGTTTAAATAAAAAAAAAACAACCTATTTTTTATCAAATGTAAGTAACTTTGAACATTTCTGGTGTCGAGGCAAAATGTGTCCCTTTTCAATTTGACAATTTTTAGGGTGCCTGATGTAAATTTGATCCAAATCATTATTGGATACTCACTAATAAGATAAACATTGACATTAGTCAATGTGTTTTTTGGAAAGTGGAGGTGTTACATCCACTGTAGGTAGATCGGTTACTATCATTGAGCATTTTTATTTTAAATTATTTCTATTCTTATTATATTATTATAATCACCCTTATCATTAGTGTTATTTTATCATTAACAATCTCTTTATTGCTCACTGTCAGTTTAACTGTATATTTTTTTAATACTTTTTAACCTTATCAAATTTTAGAGAAGAAATGGTGCACATAAATATGCTTATATATCGCCTCTTCCCTTATGTTTAGAGTTGTGTTCTCGATAAATATTTACTATTTAGATTGTAATTGTAAATGTCATATTTGTTCTTGAAATAGTAGTAAAATTGAGTCTTCGTAATTTTAAATCCAAATAGAAAAGGCGTTTGAAAGATGATTCATGACTTTCAAGATATCAATTATTTGATATGCCAATATGCTTGATATCACCAATCTTTGAACAATTTGGTTTCTTCTGGCATAAAAAAAAAAAAACATTCTGTGGAAATGAAAAGAAAAATTTCATCCTTAAAAAGTAAAGAATAAAAAAACCATATAGGAGTTATTTTTTATTAGAAATACAGAGATAAATAAAAAAAACAAAAAACAACTGGGTTCATTCTTTCAAGAGAATATACATAACGGTTTGAGCAAGAGACATCAAGCGAAGTCATCATATTTACATATTAAAAGAACATCTTAAAAATATTATTTCTTGAATACCAAAAAAGAGACACTGAGCCAAATGAATTAAAGAATGGTTCTTGCCAACACTTCTTCCAGAAAATACAGTTTGGTTAACTCTTTCTTCCCTGATAACACCTCTAGGGGTGATAATAAATTTTACTCATGCCCTGATCACGTGTAGAAGTGTGATCTCGTATTTGCATTATTTCCCGGGCAACAAAAAAAATGACTAAAAAACGTTTAAATTTAAATCATAACTGTCAATCAATCAATAATAATATCCTTTTCAATTAACTGTTTCATGGTTTTGTTTCACTGGACTTGGAAGTGATACATTGAGAATAATCACTGAAAATTTGGTTGTCAGAGAGGAAAGAGTTAACAGTCAAAACACTATAAGACAAGCATAGACACAAGTTTCTATAAGACCACCTTTTGTTCCCATATTATCACAGGCAAATACAGAAGTCACTGCTTGAAACATCTAATGTCACAGCCAAATAGAAAAAGAAAAGAAAAAATGCTTTCTCAAGTTCTGAACAAAGTATTTTGTAAACAATTCAATTATTGCTGATAATGTGAACTTGTCAAAGGATGGTGACTTCGTTTCTGAGTGCATTTATTAGCAAAAAGAATGTCTTATGTAGATTAATATAATGTTACAAATAGGAAAAAGGTTTGAAAATTATGTTAAATGTGTGAAATCCAGAGAGATCTACAGAAGTTGTCACAGTAATTAAGGCACTGTTTAAAAAATTAAAAAATTAATTATTCTGCTCAATTCAAAATAAAACAGATTGAAATTACATTTTTTATAATCAATTTTAGCAACCTTCAAGCACAATTTACCTTTTGGTCATGTTTTTAAACTTTTTCCAGCAAACTCTTATATTCTACATCTCTCCCTGAAAAGTTTGGTGTTAATTTCAAAATTGCAAGAAATTTACAAATATTACAGAAGGCAAATGTTCAAATGGTTCTTCGGACGATTGAACTCCTTCTTGTTATTTGTGTCGGCTGATCCATTTTTTGGTCTGTTGAGAAGTGGAAACCACGGGTTGAAATCTGCACTCGTCTGGCTAATGCATTTAGTTGACATTTTGATGTGAGCTACAACAGCCAGGCCATGTGCTATAAAGGCTACCCACCCCTTTAAACATAACTTTTGTTAAACCCATCACACTCAGATTTTACAACCTAAAGAAGGCCGAAGAATGGATTGGCCAAAACGTTGTGTTTACAACACAAATAACAAGAAGTTCAATCAATCAATGAATATTAATGACCCTTCTCAAAACTATAGAAAAGCAAATGTTATTTAAATAGTTTTAGAGAAAAGATTGAAAAAAATTATATGTAAAAAAGAAGGATTTTTATTTTATACAAAAAAAAGAATTAACAAAAAGTTTTAGAAACTGGTAATCATTGAATAGTTTACCACTGTATAATGAACATCTTTTGTTATTATACAAGAATAATATTATTTTTTAAAAAAGAAGAAAAAAAGGGGCACCATAATTACTCAACATTTTCAGAAACATCTGTATAGTGGATAATAAGTTTAACAGTACTTTCGGTAAGTCAATATTTAACCGTTACAATTTACAGTCATTCAATTCATGTTGTCAAACTCTGGGACAAAGTCAGAGTTGACTTTACTTTTCTATGTAACAAGAACAAGAACAATCCTCACCAAAAATAGGGGAGTACCTAGCATTCCATGATTTACAAAGTAAAGATTAAAAAATTAAATTTTAGGAAAATATATTGTATCACTATTAATATAGAAAAAATATCAAACTATAAAAACGAATTCATTTGTAGGCAATCAATATAATATGTTCCAATTTTTTTTAATTTTTAAAGCTGGATCAAACTTTAAAATCTACTAAAAAAAAGGAAACAAATTATCTATGTAGCATAGTTGCATCGACAAAAATCATTAAAAAAAGTCACATTTTTACCTTTCTTAAAATAAAATAATAATACATTTAACTTTCTTAAAATAAAATAATAATACATTTAAAATAAAACATGCTTATTTTCTTCCATTTTCAATATTAGAATCAATAAAAAAAATGCATCCTGATATAACAGCTGTTATAATACAATCAAAAGTGAGTTTTATGAATGAAGTTAGCTAAAACTATATGCCCCTAATGGCATTTAATGACAAACACAGAATTAACTTTTTGGCCCAAAACCCAATACAAATGGATACATTATATTCTCACATTTCACATAAAACATGGAGCAACAACTAAAATTTCATTTTACACACACAAATAAATAAAAGATGGCAGGATGGAATTATTAAAAAGTTTAATTATTTTGATTGCTGAAATTACAAAGATATAACACTGAATATTTAACAGATGTTCATGTACCTATGCTTTTGTTTTTAAAAAAAATTATCTGAGCATTTTTTAGATTATAGATGCTTGTCATTGTTTTCCAATGACACGAGCTCCTTTAAAACTGTATCATTTATGCTATGCAAATATCACCCAAAATACAAGAATGCACTTAAATCAATGTTGCCTTTGTTATGTGAGCATACAACAAAAAGTATCAAATCTTTCATTGTCATTACAATAAGCTTAGAGACATTTTCTATAGTTTTGAGAAGTGTCATTAATATTCAAATGGTTCTTCGGACGATTGAACTCCTTCTTGTTATTTGTGTTGTAAACACGATGTTTCGGCAGATCCATTATTCAGCCTTCTTCAGGTGTAAAATCCGAGTGTGATGGGCGATGGTATTCCACTTCTCAACAAATCTAAACCCGACAAGACAAAGACTCAGAAACACCCGGGCCATGCACTATAAGGGCTACCCTCCTTTAAACATAACTTCTGTTTAACCCATCACACTTGGATTTTACACCGGAAGAAGGCGGAAGAAGGCCGAAGAATGGATCGGCCAAAACGTAGTGTTTACAACAAACATAACAAGAAGGAGTTCAATCGTCCGAAGAACCATTTGAAGCTTAGAGACATTTTAAATTTACTTCCATTGTCACTTACAGATCTTTTAAGAAATGACTATGAAATCAGAAACCTTTTTCATGGTTTATATACAGCATACAACTTAAGGAATTAGTATTTTTACAATGATATATAATATAAGCATTTATATGAAAGCTTGATATGTACAGAATCTATGCAGAGAAGATTTTTTTTAAAATCTGATAAATGCCAATAATTGGTAACATTCTTTTGCAAAGATTCTTAAGAAGGTTCCACAAATACAGTGATATTTTTTGGGGTTTCAGTGAGTGATTGTTGAATTGACTAAATGAATGGTCAAACATTGTTTTAAAATGTGCTGATAGAAAAGGCAGTCGAGATGTAAGATGGAGACATTATACAAGATGCTTTGAAATGGAAGTATTTATACATGACTGACATGAGGTGAGTTTTTTTGTTTAGTATTCTAAGTAATAAAGAAATATCTTAATAATTGTGACAGCTTGCTCTTCATAAAACATATTTCCTACAGAGCAAATGAGGACTAACAACAGGAGGATTCAATAAGTCCTGGTGAGCACAACACTGCTTTACTATTTCAGAAAAACTGAATAATACACAATACAATATTCTGCCCGTGGGATAGTCTGAGGCGAGGAGTGTCAATCCAAAGATTAAAACCTCTGGGCTAAGATCAAAGTGTAGTATCTGTTCTTCGAAACCTCCATGGCCTCGAAGTTCAGAGAACCACGGCCCTTCGGGGTTCCTTGTGGCATGCTCGGGTATCGTCCTGGGAGAAGTTGCGCAGGATATTGAAGCCTTTGGCTAGGATCAAAGTGGAGTATCTGTTCTTCGAAACCACCATGGCCTCGAAGTTCAGAGAACCACGGCGCATCAGGGGTCCTTGTGGCGTGCTCAGGTATCTCCGGATACCTGGGAGAAGTTGCACAGGATATCTTGGCTAGCTAGTCTGGAGGCGATCACCATTAGCATGCTCGGGATTCGTCCTGAGTAGCTTTTGACCACTGACCAGCTTATCCCGGTCCTCGTGGCATTTGTCTCAGGACAAGGAATCCCCCCTACTGAATTCAGCACTAAATGACCCACCAAGCGTCGATGTGCCATTAAACAAAACAATCAATCGGTGCTGACTTCTTCCCCAACCATAAAAAAAAAAATGGACAGCAGTTGATCTTCTGTTCGCTCCAGCCAAGGTAATGTTTCAGATGCGCAGCCATTACACCGGTCTGTGTATGGTAGCGCCACCTACGAGTATGAATGTGTGAAATGTGTGTGTGAACAGTGCCCTCCCTTGAACATCGGCACTGAATTACCCACCAAGGGTCGATGTGCCGTTAAACAAAACAGACAAACTAAAACCTCTCTACCATAAGATTCACAAGGTGGTTTAGGACATGATACACTTGTAAAGACCTGATTCAATATTGAATACTAAGTCGCCAACATTTCAGATTTACTCTCTATCTCCAGCAAGGGAACAAACTTATCAGACACTACTTTCATTCCATTTTCATGCCTTCTGGAATTCCTTCCTTTCATTATATTTAGTGATATTAAGGAAATTCAAAGTTAAACTGATGAATAAACATTCTTTATCGGCTGTTTTCTCTTATTAAGACTATCAGTAACTTTACTACAATTCTGGTTGCCTGCTTCTAAGATTTTATAAAAAGATCTTCACTTAAAATTGCATTAATATATATATTTCAAGGGAGGTAACTTTTCGATGCTAAAATTGAAGATTACCTCCCTTGATAAATACACTACGGACGCTCAAAACAGACATTCCCCCCCAAATCAATTTTTGTTCTGCATTCCAGCCCGAATTTGGATAATTTTCATAATGTTTTGAACAAGGATAGCTCACCTGTATGTTAAAATGTCAGCCACGGATGGGCTTTGAATAACTGAACAAAATGCAATGAGAGAGAGAGACGCCGATTTACATACTTAAATTTAATTACAATATTCTTAATTTATAAGAAAAAATAAGAACAAGATATTAAACAAAGCCTTTTATTCAGGAAAAAAAAAATATTTTAAAAAATGAGATCCTTAGTATAATTTGCCTATCTATTTGATATCTCTTCCAACACCAAGGATCCAATTTTTACTTAGAGAATATCTTTTAAAAGGTTTGTTGCCAATATTTTCACTCTTCACAAATACTAGTGGTTTTATCTATATTTGATATATCTATATATCTATTGTCAGATATTAAATTAAGAGAAATAATGACTGTTATTTAATATTATATCTCTCTTCACAATAGCATTGTTTTCAGCAAGTTGAACCAAAAAGATTTAATAGCCATGAATAATAAACATTTGGAAAGTGCTTTTTAACAGAATAGTAAAATCTATGCTTCTCAGAATAGTAAAATCTATGATGTGACCATTAAACAGAGAGTGACAATTAGAAAAGAATCCTGAACAACATGGGTAGCTGCCGCTGCTTCTAGTGAATAGTAGATGTATTGTCACACCGACAATGACATATACTTTATCGTTTTAAAAATTTTTTTAAAAAGCAAAATATTTACAAAAATTCATCTGTGAAGACAAATAAGCAGAAAATGTATACATTATTTAAAAAGCAGTCAACAAAATAGTGTAATTATTTAAAATCTGGTTGTCACAAAATATGTTCACATTCTTACATAATCAAATTACTAAAAAAAATAGATTAAAAATACAGTTTAATTTGTCGGAAAACATTCTTAAAATAAGCAGGAAAAAAAAAAAAAAAAAAAAAAAAATTGCAGAACCGTAGATAACCGTAACCTGAAATTCCTTTCAAGGGAAAAAATAAAGTATATCTGGACGATTATTGTTCATTAATATTTAAGCAAAAATATTATATATTCTTGATGCTCTTGTCAGTTAAAAAAAGGAGAGAGAGAGAGTTAGAGAGAGTTAGAGAGAGAGAGAGAGAGAGAAATGAATAAAGTAAAAGATTTTTTTAAAGAAAAGTTGAAATATAACAAAACAAATGTGTATGTATGGGCTTTGAATAACTGAACAAAATGCAATATGAGAGAGAAGCCCATTTACAAAAAGAAGAATTTATAAGAAAAAATAGGAACAAGAAAAGATTTTTTAAAGAAATGAACAAAGTGTGTCTGTATGTATGTGCAAAAATTAAAGATGGAAAATATACAAAAAAACTGAAAGGATAAAGGGAGAAAATAGAAGAAAAAACAGAAAACAAATGGTAATAAGAACAGAAGTAACTTTCTAGTCTGTGTGTGTGTGCGTTTTATTTTTAGATTGACATTTCTTTGAGCGTCATATATTTCTTTATCAAAGGAGGTAACTTTTCGATGCTAAAATTGAAGATTAGCTCCCTTGATAAATGCATTACGAATGCTCAAAACAGACGTTTCCTTGTTCTGCATTCCTTCCCAAATCAAACCACTTTTTGGTTCTGCATTCCACTCCGAATTTGAATAATTTTCAGAATGTTTTGAAATATGAAAAAGAAGTTAAAATATTTGATCTTCTTAGCAAGTTTTTATTTTTATTTGCGAACTTATATCTCCTGGCTATTTTCCGTAACAAAAAAATAAAACAATAACATAAAAACTTGACATTTCTAATTAGTTAAACATTAAACAAAAACACTCGGCGGTCCTGGGCGTCTTTTCCTTTAATGTTTAACTAATCAAAACAGTCATTCTAGACACAATTCTCGATATGGCCCGTATAAAGTCTTTTAAGGGTTTATTTATAAAGTTTTTCAAGTGTTTAACCCCATAAAAATTGATTGGGAGTGAAATGCAGAACAGTGTCTGTCGTAGAGGGAGGTAATTTTTAATTTTAGCATGGAAAGTTTACCACCCTTGATATAGAAATGACGCTCGAAGAAACGTCAGCCTTTTTTATTATTTTTTATACTCTCTTCTATGGCATTAAGAATGCCTGAATGTGAAATATTGGTATTAACTGTAAATATTCAATTTCTTTGCAGAATTGTATCAATAAGTTCATGAAAGCCGATTATTATAATAATGGATAAAGTTATCAAAATCAGTCGTTTCCAAACACTTTATAGTGATCACAATAAGCAGCTTCCTCTGGATATACTTAGCATAATGTTATCAGCCGTTATTATTATCTAAAAGTCCCCGTTCCTTATTGATTACATTAATCGACTTCTGTATATTATTTTGTTCAACAAAATTTTAAAACTAAAATTTGTATTATTATTTAAATTTGTATGACTTAGGCTTATTCTTTATTTTTCGATCAATGCTATTTGCTCACTGCCGGAGGGTAATCGGTCTGAGCAAAAATTGCAATAAAAAGCAACTAATACAATTTAAGACAACGGTAAAAAGTAAACATAAAAAAAAAATAATGATTTATAAATACTTTTGAATTTTAACCACTAGTTATTTTATATTTAGCTTTTACAACGACACAGAAAAACCAATATTCACCGGGATGATTTCATGATTACTCATCATAACAAATATTCTAAAGAGAGATATTTTAAAAATCTTTCAAAAAAGCGTCACTTCATCCTTTATGAGTGATTCGGAAAAAAACGGTGAAATGGATACAAAAGTCTATAAAAATGTGAACTTCTAATTTCCTTCGAAAAGATTGTCGAAACATTTTCGCAAGTTTTCAGCAGAAATCACTCCAAGTTCTGATGTTTGATCATTTCCAAGTTGAGGGATGCATAAATTTAGGTAATTTAAGTCCTGTGAAAATGGGTAATTGTCTTCTGGCGGTGGTGCTGGGTCAAGCAAGGTTAATCCATCTTCATTCTGATAGTTAAAAATGGGTGTTGGAACAAGACCTTCAGGCTCCACAGGACTGTCGCTATAGGAACAACCAGCAGCTTCTACAAAAAACATTTCAAAACAATTATAAAAGTCATTTACGAATAAATGTGTAAGTTGAAATAAAGTAAAAAAATTAGTATCGGTCATAGAATATGACATAGGATTGTTGGATATTTAGGTGGCCGTGGGCAGAAGTCACAGATTTGAGCCCCACAGGTGGTGAAAGTTATAAACAGGATATCAACTGCAAGGTGACCTCAGGAAAAATGCATATGCGTGGCTGTGTGAAAACAGGATGCTCATCCTAACTCCAAATGACATGGTGTTGGATTCACACACAGCAGGGTCAAAATAAAACAGGATGTTGACAAGACCCCAAAAACCGCTGGTGTTGAAAACAACACACCAACGTGGGTGTATCGAAGCCCACAAAAAGACAGACAGTGTAGTTGAAGACAGACAGAGACAAGCAGAGAGGCAGAGAGGCTGTTGGGAACAGGCTGTCAGCTCCCATTATCTCTCTCCCACTCTTCACTCACTGCCATGGCCAATGTATCTTACAAAATAAAAAGTGGCCGATTGGAGGAGTGAAAACAATTCGCTTTTGCCTGCGGTCTGACGAACGTTGTTGGCGTAGAAGCAAAGATTTGAAGGAAAACAGTGCGTTTGCCGGTGTCGTGCGGAAGAAGTTCCCTCCGAAGAGGTGCCCTGTGAAAGAGACATTGTGCCCTGCGGTCATCCTGTTTTAAAGAGACATTGTGCCCTGCGGTCCTCCTGTATTAAAGAGACTTTATGCCCTGCAGTCCTCCCGTTTGAAAGAGATGTTTCTACTACATAAATGTAACGTTGATGGACAACTAGAACAAGAACAGAAGGAGAAAAAAATGAATCAATCAAAACTGTATCCCCACATACCTATTTTTCGAACTGTTTTGATGTGAAGACGGTTTTTTATTTCATTCGAGTCCAGACGCTGGCCTTCTGAAAAGATCGTTAAAAAAGAGGAAAAATATAATTAACCGAACAAGCACATATCATCAAAAACAATAAATCGATATATCTGTATAAATTTTGTTATATAGTAAGCAACAAAAAGCTGTAAAATTCCATTCAGATAACAGTTTAAGTCTTATTACTATATACTAAGCAACGTTGAGTAAAAGTGATTTTATATAAGAAAAAACAGTTTATCCTACCAACTGTTGGCTGACAAATGAGCATCGGTACAAATGAGACAATTGAGTAAATCTATACCTTTTGTCAGTTGTGTTTTGTTTTATGCACTAGAAGTATTGTTATGATATGCTGCCACGAAAGAGTTATTCCAGGGTCAAACACCTGTGCGGAAATATAAGTGACCCGCTCACCTTAGGAAATAGGTATATGCGTGGGTGTTCAAAACAGCATGTGGGGACCAGAAATGACACCTGTGTAGGCGTTCGAGAAACCTATAAAGCAGACCCGAACACAGAGCAAGCGGACAGAAAACTGAGAGGACTCAACAGAAGAGACAGACATCAGCAGAGCCGAAAGGCACGAGTCCGCTACAGACTGGCGGTTCTCCTTATCTCTCTCCCACTCTTCACTCTCCGGCCGACAAAGTGTATGCTGTGTATACTATGAAATAAAAATATGTCCAGATATTTTTACAAGCAAATCTTCGAGTTTCCTTTCTATCCAAGTCCAGGATATTCACCCCACTATACAACAGTATTAGTAAAGCAATTATTTCATTAATTTTTAGTTGTTTTTTTTAAAATCACAATTTAACTCAGGCTGTCACGGCAGTGTTTGTTTTTGTTTTAGTAAAATAGTGATTATTTTATTTTTTATCAGATGAAGTAGTGTAAATCTTTTTTTATTAATTTTTTACTATTTACCTTCATCTTACTTTCTAGTTGTTTTTTAAACCACAATTTAACTCAGGCCGGAATGGCAGTGTTTGTTTTGGTTTTTATAAAACGGTTATTTTATTATTTATTTTCTATATTTTACTGTTTAACTTCATCTTAATAGTTAAGTTGCGATAAAAAAAACAACCAAAAATTAAGATGAAGGTAAATAGTAGTCAAAAATTGATATTTCATCTGATGAAAAATAAATAATAAAATAATCAGTAATTCTGTACTAGAAAGTAGCATTAGTAAAACAATTATTTTATTATTTATTTTCTATATTTTACTGTTTACATTCATCTTAATAGTTAAGTAGCGATAAAAAAAAAACTAATTAAGATGAAGATAAATAGTAGTCAAAAATTAATAAAATGGTTTACAATAGTTCATCTGATAAAAAAAAGAAAAAAAAAAGAAATTGCTTTTTTATTAAAACTAAAATGCGATTAAATTAATCATCAAAATGATTTACAATACTTGATAATTTTAAATAATAAAATAATCGCTTTACTAATACTTCTAGTACATAAACCAAAACACGACTGACAGAAGGTATAGAATCGCTCTTTTGTCTCATACTCATTTGTCACCGCACGCCTACCAACAACTGATTAAGTATCCAAAAATCCATGATACCATATATAAATATTAATTCTGATTTCAGATTAGAGCAAAATGCTCTTTCAGCTAGCTATCACTTTAATCCTTGTAAAATCCTAAATACCTGTATTTTATAGATATCTATCGATACATTAGTAAATAAAGAGATTTCTACTGATCAATTTATATCTTCTAATCCACAATAGTGGTCTAGAAACACCCTTTAAATAAATTACACCTGCTGCTCAGATATCTTGGCGAAAAGTATAAAAGTCTCAAAATGAAAAGGCAAATAATGTTGCAAAAGGTTCTTATTGTTCATGTGAACTCACTAGAAAAACAAGAGAACTTTACCTGAAGTCGTGCCGTCATATTTTGTACAGGAAACTTTCCGTTTTCTCTTTATCCTATCAGGATCTGGAAAAAATGATTTTAAAAATAATCTTTGTTCAAACAGGGTTATTGACACAGTTTAAAAAGAGTTTCACCTAATCATTTACCTTTGATTAAATAACACACACACACACACACTTAAAGTCACCCCCACTCCCAGCCCACTTAAAAGATAATATAGAAACACATCAGTCAACTTTAAATAAGCACCTTTACTCCCACTGGCTCAAGGTTGACTTAACCTTCCCTTTGGCTGCTATCTAGGTCACTTCACACTCTTCTTTCTTTTTCACCAGAACAAGACCAACATAAGATTCACCTGTTTCACTCCTGAGATGAAAGGAGGCACTTCAAACCTTCAAACCTCTTCTGATGATGCCAGTTGCAAGGCGAAAAGCACAAAGGATTATCTTAATGATAATAAATATTTTTGAGATGTAACAGTTTTATATATATATTAGGGTGGTGAAAAAGCATTGATAAATCTTCAAAAAGTGTTGTAGATAAGGTCCACGAGCTTGCTTTTTGTCCTTGTATTGTGTAAGTATTGTGTGCAAAATTTCAGCCAAATTAGTGAGTATTTAGAAGTCGCTCCATTTTTTATAATATCATTCTTCACAAAGCGTGCAGTTCTGCCAAATCGATCAAAAGCAGACAAATTCTAAAAGATGCTTTTTCTGTTGTTTTAGGTTTTTGTTAATTTTATATAATTCTAAACCGGTTT
Organism: Architeuthis dux; assembly: GCA_006491835.1. NCBI lineage: Eukaryota > Metazoa > Mollusca > Cephalopoda > Oegopsida > Architeuthidae > Architeuthis > Architeuthis dux. The sequence goes on from VCCN01000156.1 coordinate 1,769,985, forward strand.
GTATACTATTTATTAATATAAGAGATCCATTCAGGTCATATAAATATTTAAAATATGTAGCTATTGAAAGTAATACAAAATATAAGATGCAAAAATAAGACGTACAAATTGAAAATGATCATTGGAGAAAATCATAACTTTTTCTGCATTAAAAATGCAGTGTATTTTATGTAAGTAAATTAGGATGATGTATAAACATATTCTTTCATAATTTATTTAATTACTAATTTAGATTTTCGGTCAAATTTTACAGGCTACTTTTATCAAAATGACACACAACATTGATTATACATTATATTTGCTAACTTAGGCTAGGTTAAATAGCTCAAACACGATCAAGCCCTCTAGTGTGGCTTCTAGGGAAACCAACTGGAAACACTGGATGCCAACATCAAGTCTCCCAACCTGTCTAGATGCCCTCCTATTAGTCCAATACTATCATGTCAATGAAGAACAAATGATCTCCACCAGGCTGACCCAGGCATGCCAGAGGAGATATGTAATCGACACCTATAAATAGACTGACAATCTTGCAACAGAGGACAGAGAATTAATGATCGCCTGGCCTCTGCTTGGAAGCTAAATAGGCTTAGGTTTTCTTAGCACCTCTCTCTCTCTCACTCTCTCCATACACACCGACAAGTTAAGCACCCTTTTCCCAGATGAAGAACAAGAACAGCTGCAGGAAACTTTTGAAGCTTTTTGACCGCTAAAAGTCACTGAAGAATAACACAAGACAGCATGACAGGGATAAAATGAAAGGAGATATGTTCAGAACCAACATCCAGGAATTCTTTGACATTGCCACTAATGATGCCAGGATTACAATTATTAATGAAGAAGATCGAGAATTTGTGCGCATGAAGACGTAAATGTTTGCAGCATGATTGGCATTGATGAAATAAGCACTGCTCAAGAGGAGAGAAAGCAGAGAGCAACGTTTAAGAAAACAGTTGTATTAAATGTAATGTGGACTGTAGTTTTGAACATGTTTCATTATCAACGCATATTTGGGAAGTGAGAGAGACCAAATTTCAAAATTCTTCAGGGCCTATTAAGTACATGTGTTCCTTGATTGGCTGGTTGAATATGTGAGTGGGTGTGAGTATAAATTAAAGTTAAAATTTATGGTAAAAACAAGTCTTCCAACAGATAAAGTAGAAGCCATGGTGTGTGGAAAACATATAGTAAAAAGGGGAAAAGCATTAAATTTGTAGGTGGAAGGCATGAACAGAAAATTTGTTCCAATTTACGACAACATGTTGCATCAGAAAGCATTGAGCCTATACAAAGATTTTAGCAAGGAATATCCTGTTACTAGTGACACTGAGCCATGCACTGCAAGTGAGGATGGTTATTCCGATTTAGGAATAGGTTTGGACTGAAAAATATGAAAATTATTTATTATTATAAATGGAGAGGCGCGTCTACTGATGAAGCTGCTGCTGCTGCTGCCACATTTCCGACAGAGTTGAAGAAGTTGATAGACTACGAAAGGATTCAATCCAAAGCAAGTCTTCAATTGCAACGACACTGGGCTTTTTTAGAAGAAAATGCCCAATAGAACCTACATTCATAAAAGTGAAAAACAGGCACCAGGGCATAAATGATGGAGGGACAGTTTAACTCTGGTACTATGTAACAATGCAGCAGGTCATATGATAATGCCCGGTTTAGTCGACAGAGTGAAAACACCACATGCTCTAAGAAATAAAAACAAAAATGATCTGCCCTTGTTCTGGCAACATAATCAGAAAGTGTGGGTGATGGCAATTTTGTTTATGGAATGGTTCCAACAATGTTTCGACCCAGAAGTGTAAAAATTCTTGGAAGAGGGAGGATTGGAATTTAATATTCTTTTAATAATAGACAATGCGCTTGTCTATTCTGAATCTGTTTGCTATGAAAATAAAAATGTCAAGGTTGTATTTTTACTTTACCAAATACAACTTCATTACTTCAGCCCCATGACAGAAATTTGAAGTCTTTAGAATGATTCAGAAGTCAAAGAAAAAAATTATTGAAAACGATCCACAGATGGAACACAGCATTAAATTAACCTGTATGATAACTGAAACATGAACAGTTGGAAAGAAAGAAACAGCAACTATCAATCACAATGTTTTGTCCAAAAAGTTTCACCAAAACAATCTTCAACTACTGAGGATCCCAAGCCATCCACATTTTAAAAAAATGTTTAATTAGCTGTCATCAAATATGGCATACTGATTGATTTATTTCCCATTATAGTAAACACTGACTTTATAACAGTCTAATTCTACATTATAGTTAATGAAAATTTGGTTTCCTTTTCTTTTTACAAAAAATCTTTTTTTAAAATAGTGTGTTTCCTGGTAAAATCTTTTTGACATACCTAGTACTATATATGGTTTGCTATTATCCACAGATTTCACCATCTTGGAGCCTATCTACCACTGACAACAAGGTCCTACTGTGTGTGTGTGTATATTATATTATATTCGCATAGTAATAATAATAATTATTATTATTATTGTGTGGTATTAATAACAATAGTGCTCAATATTAGTTAAAATAGGGCTTGTATAATATAACAATATTATGGTATATCCATGACAAATTTGTTTCTCACTTTTTAGTCATTGAAGTTGTTGTCTGGATTGTAATTATCAAAATATTTTAATAAAAAAAAATGTGTGGCATTCATTTTTAGAATTTAAGAGAAGTTGCTGATTAGGGAACTCAATTATATTTAGCTTTTCTTCTAAACACAATTGACATCTCTGTAGTGCATTTTTAAGTAATAAATAAGTAATAAATTCACATTTAATATTATATTATATATATATACACACACACACACACTGCATTTTTATCCATTATAGATGGGTTATAGATGATATAGATGGGTTATTACAGAATATGAGAAGAAAAATGTGAATGATAATAAAAAGAAAACATAGACAAAGTTTACCAGGATCTTGTGGCTGATATAAGAATTCTCTGGGTTCACTACAGGCCTGATCAGACGGACGATACAACTGTAGGGAGACGGAGACTGATTTTATAATAGATGGGTCTTTGTAAGCAGGAGTTTGGAACACAATAGCGTACTGAAAAAAAAAATAACATTGATATGTCATTGAAAATTTGCATTAAAAGAAATAAAATTAGCAAAACATCTCAAACATGTTTATTATCATGAAGATAAATCTTTATGCTGCGAAGACGTCCTCAGAAGAAATTTGAACATAGCAGAGTCGTGCGATCATCCATGTGGTGTGATGTGAATGAAACGAGATGTGTTTTGTGTATTATATGCCAGGTGACCTTTTTTTGAAAGGGTCAGTGTATGGGTTTTGAAATGAAGTGACCCTTTCAAGACAGCCACTATCTAAACACCCCACAAACATGGCTCATACATTAAACTTTGTTTCACTGTTTTAGATCTTCATGTGAGCTGTATAATGTATATGATATATATATATATACACATCTGCACAAGGCAGCCATATTGTTGGACGATGACTCCTTAAGGGGCAGTAGACACAGCCTGCCCGGGTATCTATTTCAGCAGTGTGTCTCAGACCTGCGCTTCAATATATATGCATATACAATATATATATCTGCACAGGCAGCCGGAGTGTTCATGTCCTGTGATTCAACAACCCAGGTCAACCATACCGTCAGAATACTCCACAAAGGGGCGGCATAGCTAGCTCGCATCTGCCAGGAGAAGGAAACTCCTGTCAAACCTACGACCTTGGTGCCTTGCTGTTATCTGTGCCACCTCGGTTTAAAGGGTGGGGTTGGCTGTGCACACATTGCACTTCACTTGTAAACCATGTTTTTAATCTTTTGACTGCTATTTACCATCATCTTAATTTTTAGTAGTTTTTAAAAAAATCACAACATGTAAAATGGTTTAACAAATAATCATATCTTTTTTACTAAAACCAAGTTGAATTGTAATTATAAAAAACAACTGAAAGTTAAGATGAAGGTAAATAGTAGTTAAAAATTAATAAAAATGGTTTACAATATTTTGTCTAAATAAAAATTAAATAAAATAATCGATCGCTTTTTTTACTAAAAGCAAAACAATAAACGCTGGCCTTATTGAAATTGTGATTAAACAAACTAAAAATTAGGATGAATGTAAATAGTAGACAAAAATTAATAAAAATGGTTTACAATACTTGATTTAATAAAATAAATAAAATAAAATAATCGTTTTTTTTTACTAAAACTCAAATAGTCCTTGCAGTACGAAAGTAAAAAAGAAATGTTAGCTTCTTTAGCAGTGATCAGTCAAATCAGTCCTTATGATACAATGCATTTTTGACAGTTAAGTCGTCATGCTTGTGCCAAACTTTCTCGTTTTAAGACTTTTATAATTATATCAACTCAGTATATAAATACACTTGTGTTTTGTAACTTTTGTGCACTAGCAGTGATCAGTCAAATCAGTCCTTATGATACAATGCATTTTTGACGGTTAAGTCTTCCTACTTTGCTGAAAATTAATAACATGCAAAGTGCTTTCAACTGGATGAGAAAATGTTTGCCGAATATCTTGAAAGTATTGCTAAAGGGAAATATTTTTGCAATCATTGAGAAACTAAAAGAAAAAATACCAAAAACTTAGAAGTGATGGGGAATGAACCAAAGCCTTGTATTACAAAGACTCACACATTTTTATGTGACAAGCAATTATTGAATGTATTTAATGAATGTCTGTACACATTTCATTTAAACAAGTCAAAAAGTTTAGTCTAAAATAATCAAAAGCTTATTTAAGATCATAAAATTTAAAATAGGTAGAATTTCTTTTAAAATTCTTTTGAAATAATTTAAATCCTATAAATCTTAATGGTCCTCATAACACAATGCATTTTTGACGGTTAAGTCGTCCTAATTTGCCAAAAAGTCTTTTAACTGACCTGCCGATGTACATCAGTATGTCCAAAGCTGCCAAAATCTTCCCAGAGGCAGTTGCCATCTTTATCATTCTCAAAAAAACGTACTTTTATATCATCTATATAAAGGAAAGAAAAATCTTCAGATTGGCGTCAAAATCAGGGAAGAAATGGTAGACATCAAAAGATAAAAGATCCAGAAACAAAGGAATGTGACAAGATACAGGACGCAAGCAAGTATTCAAAATATCCTTGCACATCATCAAATAATAGGTATGAACAAAATGGACAGAAATTTCAGGCACGTGAGGATCAGATGATGGATTCATTTGTTTTTTAAAGTGGGAGACAGTACATTCGCAGCCGATTGAGACTTGCAAGAGCAGAGAAAAGATGACATGCTTTATTGGAGACAAAACATGAACTTTTGAAGGTCTAAATATCTCTGACTGCGCATTTCATCAGTGGTGCATCTAATTGAATAAAAATATGATATTTTTATAAACACCAAGTTCCAGTCTTCTTTCTTTCCTGAAACCAACAAATTTTCCCCTGCCTATATAACAAATATATATGTGTATAATATAAGAAAACAATAGAGAGGATGAAAAGTGATAATATGATTAGACAACAGAAATAGAAAAATGCCTTACAAAATTAACAAACCATACAAACCTTTTGAAACTCTTTCACAAAGTAAGAAAACTTCATCATGTCCTGTGGATTTTCCCGAACTCTTGTCCATTCTGCATATAGACAGATCTGTTTGTGCTTCTGGAAAACAAAATAGAAGAAGAATTATAACATTACTCAGGCTCACATCTCTGGGAATATAAAAGTTGCATATGCTAACCGATCTAAATAGGGAAAGTAAAAAAGTAGGTTTAAAGATGAACAGAACAAAGACAAAAGTAATGTTCAATGATAAGCTCCCCAAAAAGGTCATAAAGATAGAAGGTGAGATTCTAGAAGAGATCGATGAATACATCTACCTAGGTCAGGTAATAAGGCTAGAGAAAGACCATGACTGCGAAATAAAATGACGTATAACGATAGGATGGAAAGCATTTGGTATGAATAGAGACATTCTGAAGAGCACCTGTGCCAATGTGCCTAAAGCGTAAAGTATACAATGGCTGCATAATACCAGCCATGACATGGAAATTAACCAAACGAGCTGATAACCAAAGATATTATACAACTAATTAAGCAGCAAAAGCGGAGATGGGCAACCTAGCAAGAAGAGATGACAATAGATGGGGGGAAAGACTAACCGATTGGGACAGTAAAAGAAGTAGGAAAAGACCAGACACAAGATGGAGGGACGAGATAGAAAAGTTTGCCGGTAAGACTTGGCAGAGGCCAGCACAAGATAGGTCGTCATGGAAGGAGATGGGAAAGGCCCTTGTCCAGCAGTGGACTTATAACGGCTGATGATGATGATAATGATGTTTGCGAAAGCAATAATTCTTTCTCCTTTTCTATGATCATATTAAATTAAAAAAATTTTAAAATTTCAACCTCAGCGTTTATCTATTCTTCTTCTGTGCAAGTGCTGCATCCACTAAATTGCATGTGCATGTTATCCAAATAAATAACAACCGTTACGCAACAGGCTTGTTAATTCGGTCGCCGACTTCGATGCGTCATTGTCTTTCCTGGGACTGATCGGCTAAAGGCTGCTGCAACTAAGACCTGTGCGTGATGTGCATCCATTATGCTACATTTATCTTGTGCCATCGAAGAAACAAATCCCCTTCAAATTCCCTGAAAGGAAGGGCATGTAAATACCAGTAGAACTGCAGAAATGATTAACACAGCCATCATGCAATATGCTGTTGCAGAAGAAGGTTGGAAAATTTGTTAAAATGAACAAAAGATCCAACAAATGGGCTGTAATCTCAAGCACAATCTCTAGCCGTATTGTAAACTCAAAAAATATTTTTGCTTTAGTTTGACTGCCAAAAAGTGTTACATTTTTAAAAAATAGCCAAAAATGGCCACAAAACACCAAACATAGGAAAGAAAATGGCCAAAATGTTTAAGCGCAAATGTGCTAATTTAGTGCTTTTTTTGCACTTTATCAGATTTGCCTGGAACGGTTTATTAGAGAATGGCAATGATAGTAGAAGGTTAGGCTGAGAGTTCAAAAGTATAAGATTATAAGGAAATGCAGAGATGCTTCTGTGAGAAGTCAGGTTTCTCTGATGCTGATTTGCAGCAACATCAAAAAGAACATTTGCGTAGGACGAGAAGATAGGCAGGCCAAAATGGACACCTTAAATTATCTGAATTCTTAGAGGGATTTTCAGTATTTTTTTTTGCTTTTTTGGGAGGTTGATTGAATACCCTGACTATTAACCTGAAGAAGGCCGGAGAACGGATCAGCCGAAACGTCGTGTTTACAACACAAATAACAAGAAGGAGTTCAATTGTCCGAAGAACCATCTGACTATTAATGACCCTGAAACGTATATTATTGTCTTGAAATCAAAGCACCATTTGTGAATTCTGTAAGACAGTTCTTTTTTGTCAGTGCCTTATAAATAAATGAGTAAACCTGAAAGAATAACACTTAATGTGCTATAAGTAACTTTGTTTTCTCCTGTTTAAACCTTTATGGGGCAAGTGACTATATATGATCACCTGAGGACCCGTCAGCCACATGCAAATATTGTAACCACAAAGACAACATGATCCGCACCAATGTGGTCTGCAAGCTTTGCAAAGTACACTTGTGCTTGAACAAAGATAGAAACTGTTTTGAGGCATACCACACCCCAATAAATTAGCCTGTTTTTGGCCCGCACAATAAAATTTAAAAATCAACCCGGACATGTTATTTTTTGTGTCAATATCAATTTTTTGTATCTATTCATTATATTGAATGTTATTCTTTAATTCTATGTTTTATTTAACTTTCTATTTTAATTTTTTTATATTTTCCATTTTTAGTCACTTTTTGGGGCATTTCATCTGCAACAAAAGTTTACTGAAATTGTTTTGTTTATGGGGGCAAACCCCATAAAGAAAACAATTTCAGAAAACTTGTAACTGAAAATACCTTGTAATTAGGTCTAGTTTAACATACAAAAAGGTTGTTTTGATATCTAAAATATTTTTAGGGCTGCCCTATAAAGCTGTGTGAAATCAGAAGAAATTGGAAACTACTTTTTCATTCTGATTCCACAAGTGCTTACTTTAATGGTTGGAAGGCATTTGATTTAGAAAGATGTAATAAAAATACAAAAATTAGATGAAGAAAAGCTAGTGAAAAACAAAGGAGACTAGCAACCCAAGGGAAATTATGAATCACTGCCACCCATATATGCTCCTTTTTACCTCATAAATTAAGCAGTGGTGGTGATATAATTAAGTTACCTTGATGAAAATGCTACCATCCAGATACAAACTAAGAGATCAATTTAGGATAAACTTACATTGCTATTTGCACACCACATTAAAAACATATTTAGGGGGTGATTATCAAAGAACACAAAGACATTTCCCTACTCATTGAGGGGAGTGTGTGTGCAAAATTTCAAGTTTCTACTATGAACGGTTAGGGCGGGGTGAAGATACATATAAATGTCAGAACACATGAATAACCTAAACCCAGCAACAGTCTTCAAACCGGTCTGTTGTAGGTAGCAGTGATTAACTAAACCCAGCAACAGTCTTCAAACCAATCTGTTGTGGGTAGCTGTGATTAATTAAATCCTGCAACAAACCAATCACGACAAGATAGCAATCAATTTTTTTTTATTTTTTTAAATCACTTCTGTCCTGGCTGTGTCAGGGGAAGATAGCCTTTTCTTTGTTTTGTTTTTTAAAATTTGGTGAGGATTGTTTTTCGGGACGGTTTACATTTCCTTTGAGGCAGTTAAAATTGTTTTTCTGGACGGTAGTGAATAAAATTAGTCTTGAGCCCGGCTACATCCAACCACCAGAAATATTTAGTTTGTTCATGCATAAAATGAGGAGACTGATAGAGTAGCGGCAAGGTCAGGGGGCACTGAAATCCTGTCTCATTAAGCTAGGTTCAAATGCAGTCGGTTATCAAATACAACTGATTATTGTTTCAGTTACCAGCACTAGAATTTGCTGTACCACCTATGATACCATAGTGACCTCGCAGAGAAGCACACCCTCCTACCTTGGCGCTGAACCAGAATCTAGTTCCAGGATTTCCTGAATACTTTAAAAGCTATCATAGAGGGAAGTCACCTTAACTGTAACTCCTCTGATCAACCAGACTGGGGGACAGCCTCTCACACACTAATCATACATAAATTGCCTAGGAGGAATGTTCACTGGTCACTCCACTTTAAGGCAAGTGGTGTGTTCATTTCAAAAGATGATGATGTACGGTTGTTAAATCAGTTCAGATTGATAAACCAGGTGAATATCATTAGGAGAATTCTGTTTTGCATGCTATCTGGCAAGTTGACTATTTATTTTTTATCAAATGGGTTCTGTCAGTTGTTCAGTGCAAAAGACGCAACATTATGGTTCACCAAGATGCCATAATCATATGTTACCTCTTTGAGCTAGCAATAGAGTTGATTACACTGTGCCATGCGTGTTATTTTCTGATTGCTTATGTGTAAAAAGTATAGAAAATGGATATTATTCCCTTCAAACTTTACTTTTCTCTTCCTGGGTAGTGAGTGTTATTTTCTGATTGCTTATGTGTAAAAAGTATAGAAAATGGCTATCCATCCAAACTTTGCTTTTCTCTTCCTGGGTAGTGAGTGTTATTTTCTGATTGTTTATGTGTAAAAAGTATAGAAAATGGCTATTATTCCACTCAAACTTTGCTTTTGTGACCAGGACAGTGATATTTTGAAATTTACCTATTTCCAATTGTACAAATGGTGATTATGTATATTTTTTATTCACATTAAAAAAAAAAATCACTCCCCACCCCCCAGAAAAACAGCAACATATGACTCTAAATTAACATGTATATACACTAATTTTGAACAAAAGTGATCACAAAAGAATCAGAAATTTTTAGCGATTTACGATTGTTCTGTAATTTACTTTTGTGAACCAGACCCAAACATGTAATCTCCCATCACATTCTCTATATACATTTCTTGGTAGGGGCATTCAAAGTTCAGTATATCCTGGTGGAAGTGCTTGTTTAGCTCCTCTGAATACACACCCATGTTCTCCTTGAATTTATCAAGATGAATGTCAAGTGTTTATATCTGCTTGGGGTCACTGATTTTGATTGGCATTAGTTGAAAGGACTTTTCTATTTAATGACAACACTGGAAGGGGAAAGACAGACTAATTCCAGCTGAAGTCCCCTGTGACAACGCTTTACAGCACTTTGGTCATGGGAAAAGTTAAACGCCTGGAGAAATGGCTATTTCCTAGCCACTTTTTATAGCCAAAACGAAACGCGATGATAAATTCGCTAAATCTGTTGTCGTTTTTTTCCAAAGTAAACAGATATGATATATTAAAAATACAAGCAGTAAATATTTCTTCATCATCATGCTATATTTAATTATTTATCCTTGTTACAATGTTACAGTAAAATATGTACTTAACTTTAAATTTACTTTACTATGCTACATACAAATAAAAATAAAAACTTTTCCGAGTCATTTTTTGTTCAATAGTATCAATATTTTTGCTGCTATTTGTATTCAACTTTCATAACTGAACTAAAAACAAGATTATGCAGCCCGTTAAAAACATTTATACTGTCACCATTTACTAATATTTTCTTTAATTGAAACTTTTGAAGTTAAAACAATGTATTTATTTATTTTTTGTAAAAATAGTTAAAACTACATATTTAATTTTTTTTTAATAAATCAAATGCTGATTTTTGCCAGATTTTAAAATTTCCCACATATCGATTTCACACGGATTCTTCATATTAGTGACACCAAATTTCATTCAAACAAAATGTTTACTTTGCAAAAAAACGACAACAGATTTAGCGACTTTATCGTCTCGTTTTGGCTATAAAAAGTGGCTAGGAAATAGCCATTTCTGTGTTTAAGTTACCAGCGTCGAACTTACTCGTGATTAAATTTCCGGACACCGTGACAACACCTTGAAACCTAGTCCAGTTTTTCTTTGTGTTTTGGGTGTAAAATGTCCCGTTTGGCTTTGACATTGTCTTCTGAAAACCTCAGTTGGTAGCAACACTGCTCTATCCGTTGGACTGGTAGCAACACTGCTCTATCAGTTCGACTTGTAGCAACACTGCGCTATCAGTTCGACTAGTAGCAACACTGTGCTATCAGTTCGACTAGTATTAAAGTTATTCCCATTCATACAACACAGACGTCTCGGTTTTTCTGCTTTTTTCCTGGTGTCCAAAAGCTAGCCGATTTTGGATGATACAGTTTGCCCAAGAATTGCATCGTATATCACACCATTTGCGATGCACTTTGTAAGTAGTGGCAGTGTTGTATTGTTATACGCCATGTAAGTAATTATTATGGTGAATGAAAATTTGGATGCATTTGTTTAATAAATCCTACTCGTGATATCACAGGTTACTTTTATATTTCATTTAGTCAGATTTGGGGATTTAAATTCAAGTTATATCAAACAAATGACAATGCTGTCAAAAGTAGTCCAATAAAGATTTTTTAAATTATCCTCATGATTTTTCAAACTCAAGTTTTAAAATGAATATATTTACAACATATCACAACATGATAGCAATCAAGTATTAACCAATCACAACAAGATAGCAATCAAGTATTAAACAATCACAACAAGATAGCAATCAAATATTAACCAATCACAACAAGATAGCAATCGAGTATTAACCAATCACAGCAAGATAGCAATCAAGTATTAACCAATCACAACAAGATAGCAATCAAGTATTAACCAATCACAGCAAGATAACAATCAAGTATTAACCAATCACAGCAAGATAGCAATCGAGTATTAACCAATCACAACAAGATAGCAATCAAATATTAACCAATCACAGCAAGATAGCAATCAAGTATTAACCAGACTTGTACTCACTCTTATCAATGATATTTTGTGAAGAAACGGGTGGAATCGGCTTTTTGAGGTTTCCATCCTGGTCAGCAATAAAAACTTGGAAACACAAACGAACGGTACTAAAATCTATATTCATGTCTTTCGCATGATTGAATCCAGCTGAAAAGTAAAATAATTTTAATTTTTAATTTTCTGAAATGAAAGTTTGTATTATACAGTTAGGAAAGTTTATGATTAAACATATATAGAGAGATAGAAGCAGGGATATAGGCATAGAGAGAGATAGAAGCAGGGATATAGGCATAGAGAGAGATAGAAGCAGGGATATAGGCATAGAGAGAGATAGAAGCAGGGATATAGGCATAGAGAGAGATAGAAGTGGGGATATAGGCATAGAGTGAGATAGAAGTGAGGATATAAGCATAGAGAGAGATAGAAGCGAAGATATATATATATATCTATTGACTTGGTTATTTTACTATTTTTGGAGATGATTTTTCTCTGATTTTATTTTATTAACTAAAAGTTACATTATATATAATTACAATTTTTACTTTTTTTTTGTAATAAGCTATTTAAACAAAATATACATTTTATGAGAAGGTAGGCTACACTGAATAGATCAAATCAAGAGATGAAATACATTTTTCTTAAAATGAAACTCACTCCTTGGTTAAATAGCAGAATTATTTTAACATTCTCTTCAATTATTAAAGTTTTGTTGTCATGTTTATTTGCCACATTATATCAGCTATCAGAGTAGATTAATCTCCATTCTAACGAGTAAACTCTCTTCAATGAGAAAATCATCATACATACTCTGGTAAGGATCAACGTTGATGTCTTTTCGAGCATTTAATGCGTCAACAACTTCCCGTTTCTTTATACACTGAATTCCAAGATTTGGAAACCTAATTAAAAAAATAAAAATAAAAATTTTAAGGAAAATGGCAGTTAGCATTTTTGAAAAAGTTTTTTTATTAAAATGAAATATTTGAAAAAAGATAAAAATTAACTTTTGTGAAAAGGAGCAAGACTTAAACTGTTACGTTATGGGGTTTGATGGTACCCCATATATACGCAAACAACTTGTGTGTTGTACTGGTTTGTATAGTTGGAACTGGTCGGATATTGTTTGATGTTCATTCTTCGTTCATGTGCCGTGGCTTTTGCTGAAAGGAACTGACATGAAAGTCGACTGGTTCATTGAGAAAAATGAAGTCCGATTTTAAATATTATGTTCGTTGTTTATTCGAGTTTACTCGTAGCGACGCTCCTGGAATCTGCACTGTAAGATACGTGATACTACAAAATCTACTGTCAACACACTTTGTAGGTTAAAGTTCTCATTCAGAATATTGTTGAATTTTGAGTTGTCAAACAATGTCAAAAAACAGACAAAGTATAGCAGCTACTGTGTTTCTCTTTTAAACTTTGTAAGTTGCATGTTTTCCTTAACTAGAGTCTTGAGACTTTGGTGAAAGTGGTGTTCAGCTTTTGTTTTGCAGCAAGCCATTATAGAGGCAGCATGCACCCTCTTCCTTTCTCTTGTATACACATCTGTAGCTCCCACCACCACAACCTCCGATGACTCATCGTATCATCCTCACCATTTTTGGGATCTGGGAATGCTCAAAAATATATAGATATAAATTAATGGTAATCGCTTCTTTGCTTTACGCCATTTTGGTTTATGAAAGGCTTTTATAGGAACACTACACTTTTATTTTCTACTTTCTGATAGCAGGAAACCTGTATATCTGAATTTTTTCATTCGGATTAACTAGCAAATAAAACAATTGACCTATAATGACTAAAAGTAAGTTTTTAGTCAATTTTCATTATCTGAGCCTCTAAAACTGATTGTATATTTTATAGTTAAGCAAGTGAATGCTTGGGTATCACATGTCATGAGCAACTTAAGGATTTTTACTTTAACCCTTTATAGGGCAGCCCTAAAACTATTTTAGATATAAAAACAACCTTTTTGGATGTTAAACTAGACCTAATTACAAGATATTTCCAGTTGCAAGTTTACTGAATTTTTTTTAATTATGGGGGTAAAATCCCCTATGATGAAGTGATCATATATGGTGCTTCGCACAAAAACGGAAAATATAAAAAATTAAAAATTAAAGTAGAAAGTTAAATAAAACATAGAATTAAAGAATAACATTCAATATAATGAATAGATAAAATAAATTGAAATTGACACAAGAAATAACACCTCTGGGTTGATTTTTAAATTTTATTGTGCGGGCCAAAAACAGGCTAATTTATTGGGGTGTGGCATGCCTCAAAACAGTTTCTATCTTTGTTCAAGCACAAGTGTACTTTGCAAAGCTTGTAGACCACATTGGTGCGGATTATGTTCTCTTTGTGGTTACAATATTTGCATGTGGCTGACAGGTCCTCAGGTGATCATATATAGCCACTTACCTCATAAATGGTTAATATTAAAAATGACCTATGCCTAAATTTGATTATTTGGCAATCAGTTACAATACAGCACTAATATTCGGGTTTTACACATTACACAAAAGTGGCTAGAAGTGGCTAGATTCGTATAACAATAATTAAAATAAATAGCTAATAGTGGCTAAAAGTAGCTAGAATATTATAACAATAAATAAAATAAATAGCTAATAGTGGCTAAAAGTAAATTCTTTATTTTATTTAAATTTCTACTCCTTTAAAATTTAAAAAAATATTTTCTGTTTTTGCTGTTCAATTGTGCGAAGAACCATTTGAACAATAATATACTTTAGTCACCTTATAAGAATCCTTACAGTATAGGAACGCATTCTTTCTGTAAGCATCATAAAGTAGCCAAACAAAGTAATAAAGGAGATAATTCGGTAGACTTACGTTATTGAATCAGTACTTGTGACCTTCAGGGTACAGACGCCTCGTTTGCAATCTTTGCCGACTAAGGAGTGGGGATGAGGTTTTGGTTTTTCATCCTTGGTTACACATGATACAATCACAATTGCAGGGCCTTGATAATTACAAATCTGCAATGAAGGAAAAGGAAATGCATATTAGAAACAATTGGTGTCTAATTGTTATTATTATATTTTTTATAAAAGAGAAAATAGAGGCAGTTATGACTGCTCCAAGAAGTCAACGGAAGCAAAATGGAAATGTATCAGAATAATTTCAATTCATAGTACTAAATCAACCAACATCAATGAACTGATCTGGTGAATTTACAGTTCTACACCCACCGACATTAATGAACTGATCTGGTGAATTTACAGTTCTACACCCACCAACATTAATGAACTGATCTGGTGAAACGATCTTTATTCTCTGAAGTCTTAGATAATCTCTAGTACAACATTAAAACTGCTATACAATGATAAAGCCGTGAATTGGGAAAAATACACAAGTACAGTTAAACATAAGAAATCGACATACATAATGTTTAAACGTTAAAAAACTGCCACAACGATGAAGCTGCAAATTTAGGCACAATACATGAGTACAGTTAAACATTGTAAACCGACACACAATGTTTGAACGCAGAAAACTGCAATAATACTATGAATCCGAGAGTTGGGCAGATATTAACCCTGTGTCATAAGGTCAAGTTATTCTGACCCCAGCTTCGGCACGATCAAATCTGGAGTTCCCTTTTTGTGAGACAAAGATATCCACAAATTCACCAAGGGTGTCCCTGGAGACTTTTGGACCTACTTAGATTCTCTTTCTCCAAAACCCGACTGCCTGTCCGTTGCAGGCATCATCACGAAGCACCATATGATGACACCTGGCTGCTCCCTACCCCAATCCTTCGTGAAATTATTTTTTCAATTTATCTGTGTCTGGCGCCAGCTACACTGTGTACTCATCTGCAAATCGGGTTTTACCAGTTTCTCTTCTGCTTAACATTTTATTAAATTAGTTTTTCTTAAAACTGAAAACTTTCCGCAGGTAAGTAAGGTTTATTGATTGAAAGCACAAAAAATTACTTGCAAAAAGTTTTTTTCTATTTTTTTTATTGAATATTTGAGTTTCTTGACTGTTTTTTTGTAAAAAATAATGTTTTGGTGTAGTTATCTTTGTTTTGATAAAAATTAAATAAAATTTTGATTAAACTATATTATATCTATCTTTTTATTTATTTTTTTCATTTTGAGAAAAGGTTTTGCTGTAAAATTTTATGTGGAATTTGTTTGTGTCAACTCAAAATTTATTGCAGTGCCTAATCTCTATATCGTCCAATGTAACTAATGCTAACCTGAGCCATAACTTTCCGTTCAATATACATTCCGAGATTTGGAAATATATCCTACACTAAAAGATTAAAACAACTTAATTTAGAGACCCTTGAATACAGAAGAAAATGTGCTGACCTACTAGAGGTCTATAGAATCTGGAACAACATACATAGAGTGGATATTGACATTCATTGATCAAAATGCCCTGATAAGAAAATGCTGACTTCATCTATCTGCAGCAAAACCAGAGGATACAGCCATAAACTACAAATTCAGACCTCCACTGGTGCTAGAAAAAATTTCCTCTCGGCAAGAGTGTCAAACGCATGGAATAGCCTAAGTGAAAAGACGGTCACATCCGAGAATATCAATATTTTTTAAAATAATCTTTGTTCTGATATCGGACATACCAAATTTAACTGCCATTTTTCTTATTAGTTTAAATCCAGCTCAATTACACTGAAGCTGGCTTAATGACGCAATTAACTGCTGTCAAAAAAGCCTATTTCAAGTATATTTAAGTATATATACATACTAGCTAGATAGGGCGGGTTTTAGATAGTCCATCATAAAACAATTCAGTAAATTCTTATAGGGACAAACTTCCCATCTCAGCTACATGATCTTTTGCTGCATTGTGTTTGCAACAAGAGGATGAGTTCTGTCATGCATTAAAATCACTAGTTGACTTCATGGACCAGAAAATGTTTCTTTTTTTCCCTTCCGATACATCATCTGAGTGAGCCAAATGATCACCATAGCATTGCGCAGTAACATTTTGTCCAGATTCCAGTGATTCATAATAAAAAATTCTCTTTGAATCCCATCAAACACAGAAGTTTTGTACGAAGGGGGTACGCTAGAAGGAAAGCACACAACATTCATAGAACAAGAATAGAACACAATCGGAACAACAAAGATGTAGAAAGGTGCATCATACTACCGACCAATTCATTAACTACAGAGCTCAGCAAAAATTTTAAAATGCTAGGCGTACATATTGTGAGCAGTACATCAACAACAATTAGAGATATGATCAGAAAACCACGAGAGACCCTCCTCCAAAACAGGCATTTACAAAATACCCTGCAAGGACTGCCACGCAATATACATAGGTGGAACATCTAGATCTCTCAAAAAAAGGCTATATGAACATCAAAGAGTCTTGATCTTAGATGATAACTTGAATGCCTTAGTCTCAAACATGGACTGGTTAACTTAGGGCAGGATTGGCCAAACCCAGGCGCATGCGCCAAACTCGACTCATTACATGATTAGAAGTGGTGCATTGCAACTTGATAATTTAATAAAATAACTGCAAAAAGTAATAACCATTTTTGTTTATTTTTCTTGTATTGGTTGTTTCCTTATGATTAATTTGTTTTGAAGAGTAGTTAAAGAACAATAAAGAAATAAACCGACATCTTGCTGATACTTGTTATAATATTTTTATATAAGTTTCAGTCCTACTACAACATAGAAAGAATAAAAACTATATATTTAAAAAATATCAGAATGAATCGATAAAAAATCTTTTTTCTTTTTAAATATTGAGTGAAAAAAAAAATTTTCACAGATCAAAAGCCTGAATTATAATTAATCAAATAAAACTAAAGAATTGCCTGAAAAAAAATTATTTGACTTAATTTTCCTGTATTTTTAATCCCAAAGTAAGAGTTCCATTCCAACAGTTACTGGATATTAATCTAAAAAAGGTAAACATAATTAGTAACTCGAGGGATATATCTGTAAAATGTGTAAAAATCAACGAAAGCATCATTATATAAAAATAGATAAATCATCAAATTAATAAAAGGTGGGGTAGGAATCATATGAAAAAACTAAATTTGGAATGGAAAACTACTTTTTAAAAAATTAATAAATAAGTATCGAACATTTTATAAAAACAAGGTCGCGATTGACTGATTCAAATTTGAAGAATCCTCAGCTGCTCTCAGTAACTAATTTAACTCTAAACATGAAAAACCTTGGCGAAATCGAAACAAATGTAAATGTCAATGTCTCATTAAAGTAATTTTTACTTTGTTTAACTTTCCTACGGAACCTGGTAAACCTTTTTTGATAAAAATGAAAACAAGATTTATCTTTCCATGGACTTATCTTTAATATATGTCAATCATTAGGGTCTGAACATTATAAGTATACTAAATTATCAACTTTATTAAGGAGGAGGAGGGGGGTATAAGCATACACGTGAAAAAAATTTTTTTATAAAATTTAGAACGGAAACTTACATAAGAACCAAAGATTTAAGATTTAAAATCCAATAAATAAGTGATTTTTTATACAAATTTACATGTTTTCCGCAAAAACATTGTTTGTCCATATTTTTTTAACCCCTAGAACTTAGGAATAATAAAAAAAACTGGAAAATAAAGTAAAATATTGCTCTTGGAAACTGGAAAATAAAGTAAAAAATTGCTCTTCTTACAAATTTCCAATTTTATTTGTTAGCTTTTATTTTATTGCTATTTTCCGTAAAAAGAAAAAAATATCAGCATAAACATTTTTTTATAGAGATCTTTTTTTAATATTTTAAATAATTTGAAATTTTATTTTTATTCTTCCAATATTCGGACTATAATAAAATAAACTGATGATGAATGAATAAAAAAAATGATACTATGAAAAGTATTGATGTGCCAGTATTTTTCATATATTTTTATTTTTTGGTTATTTTGCTAAACATGCCTAATTCAATAGTATGATGTAAAATTGTATGGCACATCTGAACTCGTGTGTGAAAGAATTGGCGAATGGAATGTTAAAGGTTGGACATCCCAGAGTTAGGGTATCATACTAAAGCGATTTTATAAATTGCGATGTGAAAAACAGATATTTATGCAACAGAAAGGAAGGGATGTGCAGGAACTGAAAGATAATGAATAGGTTCGAGATCTAACTTTCATGGTAGATATTACAGAACACTTAAATTGCCTGAATACAAAGCTGCAAGGACGCAATAATTTGGTGAAATATTTATATGTTATGATATAGTGCCACAAAAAGGCTATGAGTGGAAATGTAAGTGACCTGGTCACCGTAGGAAATAGGTATATGCGTGGATGTCCAAAAAACAGGATGTGGAAAGCGGAAATGACACCTACATGGACGTTCGAGAAACCTATAAAGCAGACCCGAACACAGAGAAGAGACCCGAACAGAAAACTCAGAGGATGCAGCCAGGAGGCAGATTGCCTAAGCCAGGCTGGAAGGCACGAGACCGCTGTCCCTGTTGGGGACAGACTGACGGTTCTCCTTATCTCCCTCCCACTCTTCATTCTCCAGTCGACAAAGTTGTATGCTATGAAATCAAAATATGTCTTATATTTTTACAACCAGTCTTAGAGTCCTTCTTTTCTATCCAAGTACACAATTTCCCTCCCGCAAATGAGCAACCCACGATGAGACAACCCATTGAACCAGGACATTCACCCCACTATCCAACATATATGACTATTCGTGCCTTTGACATGAAACTGAACCTTTTTGAACATCAACTATCAGATGGTAATATTACACACTTTTCAACCTTAGTCCCTGCAAGACACATATGTGTTTCATGCTGACATCAACACAGAAAAGTACTGCATCAAGATTTCCAGGTTAACGAATGAGTTCGAGAATGATTTTTCTATTTTTCAGGGACCTTTCTCTGTTAGTGTTAATTTTGCACCAGAACATTTCCAGTTAGAATTAATTGAGCTCCAGTGTAATTCTGTGTTGAGGAACAAGTTTTCAAGCGTCGATGAGGGCACATTTTATCTGGGCCCAAATTATCCAAGGATTAAATGTTTGGCCTCAAAGATGTCAATGTTCAGAAGCACATATGTCTGTGAACAATATTTTCTGTGATGAATTTGAATAAGTCTTGACTTCAGTCTCAATTGATATGGATCTCAATTCAATACTAAAACTGGCTACAGTCTTCGGTGTCAAACTTTGATGCACTGGTATTTACTGAGAGGTGTCAAGTATCAGAGAGCAGTAGAACAGGATGTAAGACAAATTTAATTAACTCTTTACATCCTGTTGAAAATTTTCTAAGTCCAACGCCCAGCCCTGTAATGATTGAACAGAAAATGGCTAAAATGGTTTGTTTATTCAAATGTTTATTGTGGCTTTACTTGTGGACAGATTGTTTTGAAAATTGGCAGTATTGCAAGAAAGACTTTGTTTTTTAATAACTCCAATGAAACTTTAACAAGCCCAAAGCCCAGAACTCCTCCTTGTTATTTGTGTTGTAAACACGTTTCGGTCAATCCATTCTTCAGGTGTAAAATCCGTGTGTGGGGGGTTAAACAGAAGTTATGTTTAAAGGGGATAACCCTTATAGCACATGGCCCGGATGTTTCTGTCTTTGTCTCGTCAGGTTTAGGTTTGTTGAGAAGTGGTGAGATAGATAAATCAGCTATGGATGACCACATCTGGAGAGAGAACGGCAACCATCTTCCTCTCTGGGAGGAAGTCCAGATTATTGACAAGAGAACGATGTTGGAAGCAGAGAAAAAATCAAAGAGGCAGCTCACATCAAAATGTTGACTAAATGCATTAGCCAGACAAGTGCGGATTTGTGTGTGTGGCTCACACTTCTCAACAAACCTAAACTCGACAAGACAAAGACAAAATTGTGATCAAAAGTGAGGGGGAAAACATTTTTCCTTTTGGTTTCCCCTCACTTTTGTGAGGGGAAACTTTTTTTCCTCCCTTTAGGGCTCAAAAGTGAGGGGAAACTTTTTTTCCTCCCTTTAGGGCTCAAAAGTGAGGGGGAACTTTTTTTCCTCCCTTTAGGCCTCAAAAGTGAGGGGGAACTTTTTTTACCTGCTTTAGGGCTCAAAAGTGAGGGGGAACTTTTTTTTACCTCCTTTAGGGCTCAAAACTGAGGTGAAACCTTTTTCCCTTTTAGAGCTCAAAAGTGAAGGGGGGGTCTTTTTTTCCCCCCTTTTAGGGTTCCAAATTGAGGTATGGAAAGGAGAAATTCCTCGACAAGGAATGATGCAAAAAGATGTGGGAAAATGTCAAAAAGGAGGAGGGAAGAAGAGATGGATGAGGAAAGAGCTGAAATTCTCCAGAATGAGAGGTAACGATCAAGAGTGGATAGGAAAAAAGAAATAGCTGTGGAAAGGGCTGAATGGCTTCAGAATAAATGGCAAGGAGGAGGAGGAGGAGGGGTATAAAATACAGATGAAGAAAGAGCAGAACGTCTCTAGAATGAGAGAGAAATATAAATTCTATAAATATGAAGTGACTTTACCATCAAGCTTAACGGTCACTAAAGGCGTCCTTTAAGCGAGTCTAAATTAATTTTAAAAGATTTCAAAGCTTGAAATTAAATAAACTCAGCTTACCTTTATAGCGGGGTATGTTTTCCTTTCTGTGGTGCTAGACTCTCCTAGAATACTACCCGCTGATCTTCCTTCGCACTGATACCGAAACCGGAATCCTCGAGATTTTGGTTGCTCTATTATAAGAACATATGGTTTTAAAGACACATCTGGGATGTTGTGAACTGTGGCAGATGGCACTTGTATATTAGATGGAAATATACTTGGTGGCATACATAAGGTTTCCATATCCATTGGGGTTGAAATTGTTGAGAAATCATTCCCAATCTCAGACAAAGGAAAATTAACTGAAACAAACAAAAAAAAACAAAGTATGTTAATATTCTTTTCCATTGCAAAACAATTCTAGTAATATATCATGGAATATGCAAATTATATTAATATTCTTTTCCATTGCAAAACAGTTCTCACAATATATCATGAAATATGCAACACTTTGTTGCTATGACTTTATATGCCAAATTCTAATACATTTACTTTTACAGCCACAAAGCCTTTTTTTAAAAATATTACATACAAAAATAAACACTAAGAAATATCATATATGCTAAGAAAAGAGATAGATGTTAATAAATATAAGTGCATCACATGAAAAGTAAAAATTGGATGAACAACAACATTATCCCTTTATGGGGAAAGTGACTATATATGATCACCTGAGGACCAGTCAGCCACATCCAAATATTATAACCACAAAGACAACATAATCCGCACCAATGTGGTCTGCAAGCTTTGCAAAGTACACTTGTGCTTGAACAAAGACCGTTTTTGGCCCACACAATACAATTTTAATTAGGTGTTATTTTTTTGTCAATAATATCAATTTTTTTGTATCTATTCATTATATTGAATGTTATTCTTTAATTCTATGTTTTATTTAACTTTCTACTTTAATTTTTTTATATTTTCCATTTTTGGGCTAGTCACTATATATGATCACTTCATCAGAGGGGGTTTTGCCCCCATAAACAAAACAATTTCCGAAAACTTGTAACTAAGTCTAGTTTAACATACAAAGAGGTTGTTTTGATATCTAAAATATTTTTAGGGCTGCCCTATAAAGGGTTAAAGAAGAAATATTTATATGACTTATGGAAAATTTATTAACCTAGTGAACTCAAGAAGCATTTAAAAGTGTAAAGTAAGACAATTCAACTTATGTATAGGTGTGAAAGAGTGTAATAGGATATTACTAGCAGGGATACCCGGTGTTACCCGTGAAAAACACAACCTCAAAATAGACAGCACAGTAAAAAATATCTTTCTTAAATCATCTTATCCAACACAATAAATGGAAAAACTTACTTCCAATATGCACTGTTTACCGAGTGTCCTAGAATGATGGCCTTACTGAAGTAGTGATCACAGAAATTGTAATAGAAGTGCTGTGCCCCACCAGTGAAAGAAGTTGGTTCCAGTTGTCATGATATACTACCACGAGCAGGTCATTTTCCAGGCCAACACCTGTGCGGAAGTGAAGTGACCCGGTCACCTTATCAAATGTGTGAGTGTCGAAAAAAAACAGGATGTGGAAATCGGAAATGACACAAGCGTGGGCGTTCGAAAATCCATAAAGCTCAGAGCTGAGAGGAAGCTCAAGACAGAAAAACTCAGAAGCTGAGAGGACTCAGGACCCAAGCAGAGAGAGGCAGACCGCCTAGGGCTGGGAAGGCATGAGACCAAGTTCCCCTGTTGAGAACAGTCTCTCAGCACCCTTATCTCTCTCCCACTCTTCATTCTCCAGCTGACGAAATGTATGCTATGAAATAAAAATATGTCTCAGTGGTAGTGACAGAAGTGAGTCTCGTGGAAACCTTTACAATGGTAGCAGGAGCGTAGTTGAGAAAAGAAGAAGGAAATGTAAGTAATTTCCTTGTACATTCAGGAGACATTTATTCTTACCAATTTTAGTTTTTGTGCTGGACAAAGACTTGTTTACTTTTTACGAACCCACGTTTGTCGTTTTTACACTATGTCCATGACGAAAAAAACAAAAGTTAAGCACCAAACGATGTTAACATCCCTCATTTTGTCCTCCACACAATGCTGATTTTTACACATGTTCAAAATATAAAATTTAATAAAATAAAAACAGGGGCATCGGGAGAAAGCCATACAAACTTACCTAAGTTTTCTGTGTTATAATCCACGAAAACTGAAAATAGATAGAATCGATAGATATTTTAAAGAATTTGCACAATTTATCGAGAGTATCTTTCAATTCTACAATAGATACAAGAAAAAGATGAATATATAAAGAGAAAGGTTATTTTTTTAACTAGAGTCCTGCGACTTTGGTGAAAGGTTATTTTTTTTAACTAGAGTCTTGAGACTTTGGTGAAAGGCTATTTTTTAAACTAGAGTCTTGCGACTTTGATGCAAAAACAGGTGGCCCCTGTTTGGGGGTAGGGGGTTTACCCCTCTGTGGGAGATGCAGTCGGCGTATATTCTAGGTCCCATCCGACAAGGCTGAAAGTAAGTCATTTTAAAAATTTAAAACTAATAATTCACTTATTAAACACTAGTTAATACCAATAAAAAAAAATCTCCGAATATAGGTCACCCAGTGTGGCAGAGCTTGGGACAAAGTGTGGATTGGCGGGGAGTGGATTGGCCGAGTGGGAGCAAGGCGGAAATCAGTTGGACGACTGGGAATGTCTAGGACCAGGCGTTGGGACTACTACAATGAGTAGGAGTTGACCATGGTACGATGAAGACAGGTGACTGAAGATGGAATAGGGAGTGGATGTAGGAAATAGTAGTTCACTTTGTTCTTCTCATTTTATCAGGCAGTTAACAAAAACTGCAAATAAACCGAATTGTTAAAAGTACCTATTTTTCACATTGCCTCGTTATCTTTCTAGATGACCCATCTTCCCATTTTCAGTGGTGACCCGAAGAACCAACGACTGAAGTCTCGTCAAGTGCCAGAGTTTCCACAACGGTATCTTGGCGGTGCACCACACTGATGCATCATGGTACAAACTGATTTAATACCACTCTTTACACTGTTAGAAGAAAGCGGGTATGGGGTCTAATGTTAAAAAAGGGGATACACAGGCATTGCAGTTGTGTGTTTTAAATCTGTTCACACATTTCAAAGTTTTGTTAAATTTTAGTTTAAATTTATAATTAAAATTAAAATTAAAGTTAAAGTTAAAATAAAAATAGCCCTCATGTCTGTCTCTCTCTCTAATTTTTAATATTTAAAAAAATAACGTGAAACTTGGTCCAGACCTTCGGGTGAACTATCCTCATTTTCCTCCGCCTGCTACTACTACAGATGGTGGACGCATCGTTGAACTTATAGTTCTTGTTTATTAATATTGCATTTTCTTGTAATGTTGAACCATAATTGTGTTATGATATACTACCACGAAAAGGTCATTTCGAGGTCAACACCTGTGCGGAAATGGAAGTGACCCGGTCACCTTAGGAAATAGGTATATGCGTGGGTGTCCAAAAAACAGGATGTGGAAAGAGTGGCGTTCGGAATCCATAAAGCTCAGAACCAAGACGAGGGAGCTCAGAAAGACCCGAACACAGGACAGAGACCCAAGCAGCCAGGAGGCAGACCGCCTAGGGCTGGGACAGCATAAAACCAAGTTCCCCTGTTGGGAACGGTCTCTCGGCACACATCATCTCTCTCCCACTCTTCACTCTCTGGCCGACGAAAAGTGTACGCTATGAAATAAAAATATGTCTTGTATTTTTACAACCAGTCTTCAAGTCCTTCCTTCCTCAAGTTCACGATGTTCCCTCCCGCAAATGAGCAACCCATGACGAGACGACCCAGGGTGGCAGAACAGTGTAAAGGGCTATACAACAATTGTTTATGATTCTAATTTTTATTATTTAAGTATTTGGTATTTAGGCTGTAGAAGTTAAATAATCTGAAATAAAACACCCAAAAATTAAATAGAAAGTTATTAAAATAATCAAATGTGCCAAATAGCCCCGCCTAACAACAATATTAAATAATAAAAACTAGTGAACACAGAATTACTAAATTTGCACTGAATACTCATAAGAGTTTTGGTCACAACATATCAAAATTATAAATGTTTAGAGCCAGTAGTTTTTTCTCCACAGAAAAGATTTTTTTTTTTTGATTTTTTCTCATATAGTAATTGCAAGTAAATGCACTCAAAATATAATCATGGCAGTTGTGAAGATAGGGTAGTTTTTTGTTTTTGATTTCCTTAAAATATTTTACAAATTTTAATTAATAAAAAGGGGTGCCAAATAGCCCTCATGATACCAATGGGAGCTGGCATATTCACCGACAACAATTCACTGAATCAATGAATTTTACATGTCAGTGAATATGCCAGCTTCCATTGGTATCGTGGGGGCTATTTGGCACCCTTTTTTAATTAATTAAACTTTGTACAAAAAATTACCCTACCTTCACAACTGCCATGGTTATATTTTGAGTGCTAGTTATTGCATTTACTATGAGAAAAAAAAACAAAAAAACAAAAAACAAAAAGGCTTAGATAGACCTGTTAAGCACCAAACGATGTTAACATCCCTCTTTTTGAAATTCATGCCTTGTCTTCATTTTGTCCTCCACACAGTGCTGATTTCTACACATTGGCACTGAAGCAGCTGTTAATATAGCATGTTCAAAATATAAAATTTAATAAAATAAAAACAGGCGTATGGGGAGAAAGCCATACAAACTTACCTAAGTCGTCTGTTCCATACTCCGGGTAACCTGAAACAGATAGAATAGATAGATATTTTTAAGAATTTGCACAATTTATCGAGAGTATCTTTCAATTCTACAATAGATAAAAGAGAAAGATGAATATATAAAGAGAGATATTTTATATGTTTTTAAGGTAGGTATGAACAAAATGAAAAAGAAATGAAAAAGATTTCAAGCATGTAAGTGACATCTGATTTTAAAAAAATGTATGGTAGACAATGCAGTACACATATATTTGAGTGGAAAAAATAAACAAGATTAAAATGCACGACAGCTGTGCTGTGCTAAAAAAGGCATGATATCGCCTGCAGTTCCCATAATTTGAAATAGCAGTCAATTTACATAAACAAAAAACAGAATAAAATATATTTTCTATAGTTTTGAGAAGGGTCATTAATATTCAAATGGTTCTTTGGATGATTGAACTCCTCCTTGTTATTTGTGTTGTAAACACAACGTTTCGGCCGATCCATTCTTCGGCCTTCTTCAGGTGTAAAATCCGATTGTGATGGGTTAAAAATATATAAAAAATACAGGCTGTAAATATTTTTTCATCATTTCACTATATTTAATTATTCATCCTTGTTATAATATTTTTTATATAAGTTTCAGTCAAACCAAGACATAGAAAGAATAAAAAATAAGCATTTAAAAAATTTATAAGATATCGGAATAAATCAATAAAAATGATGATAAATGTTTTTAAAAAATAATATGGAGTGGGAAAAAATTCTTTTTTCACAGATCAAAAGCCTGAATGATAATTAATCGAATGAAACTAAAAGATTTCTGAAAAGTAAATTATTTTACTTAATTTTCCTGTTTTTTTAAAATCTCACAGTAAGAGTTCCATTCCAGCAGTTCTTGGATATTATTCTAAAAAGGGTGAAGATAATTAGTATCTCCAGGGATACATCTGTAAAATGTGTAAAAATCAACGAAAACATGACAATATAAAATAGATAAAGCATCAAACTAGGTGGGGTAGGAATTATATGAAAAAAAATTGTTCTTCTCCAAAATATGGAATGGGAAATTACTTTTTTTTATAAATAAGTATAAAAATTTTATTAAAATCAAATAATATGCTGATTTTTTATAGATTTTTAAAAATTTCTCACTGAAATTTTCGTCTAAAAATAGGGATGGGCTGATCACCTAGCAAGAAGAAATGACAATAGATGGGGGGAAAAGACTAACCGACTGGTGTCCATGGGAAAGTAAATGCAGTAGGAAAAGACCAGATACAAGATGGAGAAATGAGATAGAAAAGTTTGCCGGTAAGATGTGGCAGAGGTTAGCACAATCTAGGTCGTCATGGAAGGAGATGGGAAAGGCCTTTGTCCAGCAGTGGACTTATAACTGATGATGATTTTATATGTTTTTAAGGAGTAGAAACTATTTAAATATCTCTTAACTTCACAAAGAAGACAACTTTCATAAAAATTATTCAGAATTATTTAGAACCTATAAAGGTTCTAATAATGAATATAAAGAGAGAAAAATAATTTCTAAAAGCACACACAATAAGCATATACAATTACATACTATTCAAATGGTTCTTTGGACGATTGAACTCCCTCTTGTTATTTGTGTTGTAAACACAATGTTTCAGCTGACAATAACATACTAATATTAACAGCTAGCAATATATCTCTGCTTCTCTTTCTCACTTAAATCAATTGAAAGACATTTTTTGTGAAAAGCAGAAAGATTACTCATCTCATCAAATGTACATTAGGATATTAATCAGATCTTGAACTGTGTCAATATCAATTTTGAGCTCAACCGATTAGTTGTTTTTAGCTGAATGAGAGCATGTGGACATTTAATTAGCTGCCTTCTCTCTGTGTATTATCTAGTTTATAATGAAGTCTATATAGCATTGAGTGGATCCACCGCTGCTTCAATAAACTTAATCAGTTTATAAGTTCTTCCAGTGTCAGGGAGAGTTATAAACAGGACAATATTATACAGTTTGAAGACATTAAGAACTTGGTGGTTAGGATGTGTGGTACTGGAAAAATATACAGACAATTGTAACGAAATGCACTGTGTTTGTACGTTGTGTGGCGTATGTGACCAACAGGCCATATCATATTACCGGGGCTAGGAAAGTGTGTCAAGCGGCCGAACAAAAGAAAATGCGTTGAGATGTACGCAGTGTTGCCAATTTAGCATGTTTCACGCTAGATTTAGCGCATTTCTTGTTTTGGCAGTGCAAAAAGGCTAAATTAGCACGTTTCCGCGTAAAACATTCTGGCTGTTTTTGGCCATTTCTGGCTATTTTAAAAAGTTTGGTGCAGTGCGAAAATATTTTTTGAGTTGGCAACACTAGGTGTACGTGACCAGCGGCCAATATCAGATTACCAGGAAGGTTAAAAAGGGGCCGTGATTTTCAAATCAGCAGTAGTTTAGGAGCCATTTCGATCTGAATCAGACAGGCAACAGGTCGGTGGGTGAAAAAGTTCTCTCTCTTCACTTGGACGGGTGAGGGGAAAAAGGGAGGGGGGAGTAAGAGGAGGAAGAAGCCTTCATTTTTTAATTACTACCATGACTTGTTGTAATTTAGGAAAGTGACCACTCGTGTAGAAAAGTAACTGAAACAGAATTCGATGCCTCAAAGTAATCTGCGAACCGGCCCGGAAAAGATGCTATATCGACGGAAATAAAGCAGAACCGCAGATTTTCAATTGAAAATACAAACCTTGTCATCTTTCTCTCTACCCATGTGGGAGAGCCGTTTCTCCAAAATCAATTTCCCTTCACAGAAATTTCAGCTCCCATCAACCCGCAGACCAGGAACGAGACGTCATCATCATCTGCTCAGTCATCTCTCTCGCATATCAATGTGAAAAAACACAGACCGGCATTATCCAACACAATGAAGAAGTGAAATTAACATTTTAAGAACCAAAAGGGCCTCAGGGCTCAAAATTAACATTGTCCCGTCGTCCTGGGGACGGTAAAAATGTGGTGAGGATTGTTTTTCGGGACAGTTTACATTTCCTTCGGGACGGTAGTGAATAAAGTTAGTCTGGAGCCCTAGGCCGCCTTCATTTTTCACATCCCGATACTTTAGTTGTACATTATTCCGATATTCTTAGTGCAGTTGATCAAATAACCAGCAATGCAAGAAATTTATAAACTTTCAAAAATTGAGATGGAAAAAGCTTCTGAAATTTTAGAAAAAAAAAAAAAAAAAAAAAAAAAAAAAAAAATTGATGAATTAAAAAATACATTTTAGCTTGGCCATCACAAAAAAATATCAGCGAAAGGTAGGTGGTTGGGACTTGTGGCTTAATCTATTGAGCTATCAGAAGGGGGCCTTAGGCAATAGGGATACCAACTTACTCCATAGTGGTAAAACCATTGACCATAACAGAAGGAAAATTCTTTATTGATGAGACCAATTGGCATAATCATGGTAACCAAACCACCTAAATTTCCATATAAAATGAGATATTCCATTTGAAAATTCATTTGTGCAATTGACCTTTTTTGTGAATTTAGTGTAACAATTGTCCCATGGGCACCATTTGGGATTTTAATAAAATTTCAGTTGGTGATATCTTTTCTAGAGAAAATTAAACACTGAAAATTTCAGCTTGATTGAACCACTAGATCAGAAGTTATGACAAATTGAAATTTGCTTAAATTTACATGTCGCAACCCGCAATCATGATTTGCCAAATTTGGCACTTCCTAACTATGCTATTTAAAAAGATATCTAGCTGAAATGTTGTACGCCCATAATTTTTGATGCATTTCCTTGTGTATAAGAGTGAAACAGATTTTAAAAGCATTAAATACTTTTCTGATGATCAAAACATAGGACCATTACATTAAAAACCCAAAGTTTTAATACGTTTTATGAATGCAAGAAAAGTAACGTAGGCAGTTGAAAAATGGTTCAAATTTTGCTGAATTGTAGTACAGCCTATCCTCTTTCATTCCTAAAAATTTACACGGTCATCCTCATAT
This sequence comes from Architeuthis dux, assembly GCA_006491835.1. NCBI lineage: Eukaryota > Metazoa > Mollusca > Cephalopoda > Oegopsida > Architeuthidae > Architeuthis > Architeuthis dux. Next base: position 1,800,163 of record VCCN01000156.1, read on the forward strand.
CTAACTTGTCTAAAGTGCCACAATTTCAGAGAATTTTCTTCAGAAGAATTCCAACCGAGTATATGAGTATCAATAAATTAAAGTATTATAACCCTTGAAATCTTACCAGGTGACACCTTTTCTAGAGACAAATCAACTCGGAAGATTTCAACTTGATTGAAAAAACGGTTCAGAAGTTATGACACATTGAAATCTGCTTAAATTTGCATGTCGCGAGCCGCAAGCATGTTTTTGCCAACTTTGGCCCTTCATAACTTTGGTATTTAAGAATATATCTAGCTGAAATCTACTATCCCAGTAGTTTCCCACCCAAATAAGCATTTCACCTCTATTCAATATGTTTTGGAGGTTATGGGTCCTTCAAAATGGGGGAAAATAGCTTTTTAGGGTTGGATCTGCAAATTTTTATATGGCCAAAAGATTAGCAGATCCAACCCTAAAAAGCCATTGTTATATATATATATATA
>VCCN01000156.1:1832209-1849008 GCA_006491835.1 Architeuthis dux
ATGGTACAGGACTGTGTACAATAGTTATATTTTTTGATGGCTGTGGATTATATTATCTTTGTGCCACAATATTGACAATGTCAGGTTCAATATTTGACATTTTAATTCTCAAGTCATATGTAACATTTAGCCGATTTCGGTGTTGATTTTCTATCTAAAGCAACATAGAAAAAGCCTGCTCACAAAGGTAGGTTGGACAAAAAGGAAGTAATTTCTGATAAGTTCAAATAAATATTGATAACCAAATATCAGGAAGACTGTTTTAGTGTTTTGTTTGAAAACATTTTTTAAGGAACCATCTACATATGCTACTGTAGATAAGTGTTAAACAATACATCACTAGTACCTCTCATGTTACAAAATGGTAAGGTTCAGTTTGAGTAGTGTATTTTGGTAGGGAAATGTATTCCATGTCAAGTGGACCAATTTTGCTCTAACTTTGCACACATGTTCATTTGGGTTTGAAATGAAGTCCTGTAAAACTTTAGCTCCATATCATTACTCGTTCAGTCACTATGGATTTAGATCAAGGACTACTTTGTTCGAAGCGACGACGACCAAATCTTTTTTTACATTTACAACTAGCAACCATTCCACAACAGGAACCGACCTGTGTGCAAAGTTAGAGCAAAATCTGAGATGGTCAAGTGGGAACAACTGGTCCCCTTGACATGGAAGGACTCTTATCAATTTTCTCTCTGTCAACGAATTAGCGTGATCATCGAAACAAGTGGTGCAAGGCAGCTGTATAACCACAGGTTGAGTTACGATTTTCAGATATTGCTAGGATTTTAACAAAGTAGTCATTCATATTGACCGTATTCAAAAGAGATTACAGAATCCTAGCATAAACTACTGTGATGCTGCCTTGGATTTGAAAGCTATCTGGAATCATTTTGATGACCAGAGAAAAGTGTTGGTCAATGAGTCATGAGAACTCAGTCTCTGTCAAGGATGCTATTTTGAAGTTGAAAGAAACGAATGGCTGAGTTAACAGACACTGGATTAATAGCCAATGAGGAAATATAGAGTCATGAAGGTAACACTTGACTGTCTTTACAGAGAAATGAACGAACAGTTTGCTTGTTTTCACGATACTGATGACAAGTTTTGGTTCATTTTCAATGTCGACAGACAGTGTTAGGGCACCAACAGTAACAACCTGAAGAAAAAGTGCAAAAATTTGGGCGAATCATACAGCTCTGATGATGAACAGCAGCAATATGAAGAAATTTTGTATTGCAGAATGTTACTATTAAATCTTGCTATGAAGACCTGAGGAGCTTCTTGAATTTACTGTTCAGTATGGAGATGAGTGCTCTTCCCTAATCTAGTCAGACAATGCTAGCCATCACAGTTTCCATCAACACTTGTGAGAGATTATTCAGCAAGTTTAAACTAACACTTTAGAATCTGAGAGCGTCCATGGGTCAAGGTAGACTCTGTGGTCTTGCTCTGCTGAGTGTAGAAAGAGAGGACTCTGAAAAAACTGACCTTGAGCACATCATTGACCAATTTGCATCAGTGAAAGCAATGAAGGTGTAGTTGTAATTTTCATGTTGTGCCATAATTTGTTAATTAAAAGATTAATGAGCCTGACTTGTGTTTCTGTTATCTAAAACAGGGTTCCCAACCCTTTTTTTTTTTGCATTGCATATCGGTTTAATATTGACAATATTCTTGTGGACCGGCTGATGGGGTGAGGTGTTGATCACAACAAGAATATAGGTGATAAGTCACTTATAAGTGACTAATACACTCAATTTCGTTTCTAAAAGGCTTTATCTCACAAATTCAATATTAAGATCAAAGGAAATTAATTTGTTTTATGTTATTGTTAGCATTTCATACTGACAATACAGGTTGTTAAGTAAGTATTTTGAGTTATTCCCCTTAGGCAGACGAGTTCTTATCAACTTCCAGTAGGGGGCACTGTTTTATGTTCTGGTAAACAAGCAGCCATTTTTCATTGTAGATCAGGGAGCTCATGAAGCCACCTGTGTGAATCGTTGACCGCGGTCATTGTGAATATATGAATAAAGGATCTGTACATCTTCCGTTTGTATTTTTAATCTGTTAATATATGTCATTAAACCAAGCTTACATAGGTGATAAGTCAACTATAAGTCACTTATAAGTGCCTAATTTCACTCAATTTCGTTTCTAAAAGGGTTTATCTACAGAATTCAATATTAAGATCCAAGGAAATGAATTTGTTTTTATTTTACAAAGAAATATTGCTGAATCATAACATTTCGTCGCGGCCTGGTAGCACATGAGTTCCGGCCCGGGTGTAGGGGACCACTGGATCTAAAAGATGGGTGTCCCCATGTCAGACGTTTGGACAAGGGTGCACGTAAAGTGCTGGACGCAGGAACTATTTTTTGTAGATACGCCCCTGCGTCGATAAACTGTTCTAAACAAAAGTTGCGATAAAAAGTAGTCATAAAAATTAAGAAAAAAAAATAATGATTTAAAACGAAATTAAACTGTAAGTGCTTTTAGAAGCATCCACCAAGTTTTCCATTCTGCGTCAGGGTTTTTGTATGCAATATCTGCCATAGCTTCTACTAAGTTACCAAAAGATGTAAGGTATGGTCAAAAATAGAACGAGGGGCAACCGAATTGCCTTTGGATTTACCAAACGAGATTCCTTAAATGTGATGAACTACCAAACTTACTTATTACTGAACATGGGCAACCATCGGGTATAACAAACTTTCGGCTTTAATGACAACCCCCTCCCCTCCAATTAGTCTGTTTATAGCGAGGGTTTACTGTATATGTGAAAGTATGCTTAATCAGTCCCAGTACTCTGTTCACCTTAGCAGCAGCACTGGCAATGTGCCAGGAAAATGATAGTTTATCAGTTATTATGATACCAAGATCTTTTTCTTCATTTACAATATCTAGTATATTTTCACTATTTTTATTAAATTTGACTAGTTTTTACCTTCATACTAATCTTTTGCCATAGAAACAGTGGCCCAAATTAATAAGCTGTGTAAAAACAACTAAAATTAGGATGAAGGTAAAAACTAGTCAAATCTAATAAAAAGTGGTATGTTACAATACTTCATCCAATAATAAGTGGCCCGAATTAATAATAATAAAGATTGATTTATAGTATATTTTCATTCATACAGTAATCATAACATGGATTACTATTTCCCACATGTAGTACTTTACATGTATCTTCATTAAAAGCTAATAATCATTATTTTGACCATGACATTAAACTATTTAGGTCCTCCTGTACTCTTGGTCAGTCAGTGATAAGTGCAAAAATTTTATAATTTATGGAAATATTTTCCAGTAGATCATTCATCATCATCAGCTGTTATAAGTCCACTGCTGGACAAAGGCCTTTCCCATCTCCTTCCATGACGACCTAGATTGTGCTAATCTCTGCCAATTCTTACCGCAAACTTTTCTATCTCGTCCCTCCATATTGTGTCTGGTCTTTCCCTACTTCATTTACTGTCCCATGGGCACCAATCGGTTAGTCTTTTCCCCCATCTTTTGGCATCTCTTCTTGCTAGGTGGCCAGCCCATCTCCATTTTCGTTGCTTAATTAGTTGCATAATATCCTTCACTCTAGTCCTCTTGCTGATCCAGGTTGATCTTTTTCTATCTCTTAGAGTTATCCCTAGCATTGCTCTTTCCATGGCTCTGTGCTATTCTGAGTTGGTTTTCAGCTCGTTTGGTTAATTTCCATGTTTCGCATCTATAAGTCATGGCTGGTATTATGCAGCCGTTGTATACTTTACGCTTTTGGCACATTGGCAAGATGCTCTTCAGAATGTCTATTCATACTAAATGCTTTCCAACCTATCGTTATGCTTATGTTTTATTTTGCAGTCATGGTCTTTCTCTAACTTTATTACCTGTCCTAGGTAGATCATTAATAAATAATAAAAATAGTACTGTTCCAAGCACTGACCCTTGTGGCACACCACTACTTACACATCCCCAGTCTGATTTAGCATCATTAACACATACTCTGTTTCCTACCCTGTAGGAAATCCTCTAGCCAACAATTTAAATTACCAGCTATGGCACATCTTTGCAGTTTCTAAATCAGTCTACAATGAGGAACTGAATCAAAGGCTTTTTTGAAATCTAGGTATATGTAATGAAATGCACTCTGGTTGTGTGTATTCGTGCGTTTTGAGGCGTATGTGACCAAAGGGCTGTATCATGTTACCAGGGCTGGAAAATGGGTCAAGCAACCGACGAGGTCAGAACAAAAGAAAATGCGTTCAACCAACCAGGGTGGTTTTAATGGTTGCCGTGATTTTCAAATCGCTGGCAGTTTAGAATCCCCGGAGCGACGGGTCAGACCAGAGAGGGCTTGGCTCCCCTGCCCATTAGGGCTGAGGGAGGAGAGAGGAGGAAGAAGCCTTGATTTTTTAACTACTACCATCACTGGTAGTGATTCAGCAAAGTGAGCACACGTTCAGAATTTTAACTGAAGCAGAATTCGATGCCTCAAAGTGATCCGCGAACCGGTCCGGAATCGAAGCTATTGACAGGAATAAAGTGAGCCCAGATTTTCAATTGAAAATACTGAATTTTGTTGTCTTTCTCTCCACCCATGTGGGAGAGCCCTTTTCTCAGAGTTTATTTCCCTCCACAGAATGTTTGCTCCCGTAAAGGTACAACCCATCAGCGAGAAGAAATACTACCTGCATTATACATCAAAAGGCATACCGTCATCATACAATTAGTCCCTTTTTTCTTTTTCGAGACTCATCCAGACAATATTACTAACACGAACCTATGTATTCGTTTCAGCTAACCTGTGCTCACCTCATATTTGTTTCCACTGTGTTCATTGTGAGATGAACATGTCATCTGAATAAATCGTATGGAAATCTATCTATTAGAGTTTATTTCCCTCCACAGAATGGTACATTTTTGCTGCTTAATTAGTTGTATAATATCCTTATTTTCAAAGTTATTTTCTTAAAATTCTTTAATCTGAATCTATTAGCAATATTCTTCAGCCATGTTGTTAGTTGTACAAAAAAAGTGACTTATTTTAAGCGATCCTAAAACTACAATAAATGAATTGGTTAAAAACTATTGGAAAGTTACGTATTTGTGTTGAAATGTTCAAATATACAGTTTTTCATGGTCACTGCTATAATATAACACGTCTACATAGGAACCTGATTTACACTGCTTATCTAAGATTACCAAATTTTGATTGAGGCATCTATGTTTTGATTAGATTCAATTTTGACTAAAATGAAACTATGTATTTATTTATTTTGTATAAAAAAAAAGAAAAGATACAAACTACAAAGATAAACAATATAGCATGTGACATTTTACGCTGACAACCAGTGAAGAAACCCTCCCAAATCTTTCAGATGAATCAAGTTTGGGTCCCCGAAAACGTTATTGTGCCGAAAATTTCTTATGGTCCACGTTTTCGCTGCATTTATCAAACTTTTTATAGTTAGTTAGTTAGTTTTTATTCAAATGGTTCTTCAGACAATTGAACTCCTTGTTATTTGTGTTGTAAACACGCCGTTTCGGCCGATCCATTATTTGGCCTTCTTCAGGTGTAAAATCCAAGTGGGATGGGTTAAATAGAAGTTATGTTTAAAGGTGGGTAGCCCTTATAGCCCATGGCCCATGTGTTTCTGTGTCTTGGTGGGTTTAGATTTGTTGAGAAGTGGAAGCCACATCAGGTTGAAATCCACACTTGTCTGGCTAATGCATTTAGTCAACATTTTGATGTGAGCTGCCTCTTTGATTTTTCTCTGCTTCCAACAGTGTTCTGTCAATAAACTGGACTTCCTTCCAAAGAGGAAGATGCTTGCCATTCTCTCTCCAGATGTGGTCGGCCATAGCAAATTTATTTATCTATCTTGCCTCTGATTATGGCCTTCTTGTTAACTCCATTAAGTTGTTAACGGATATACTGGTATGTTCTATAGGTCGCTGTCACCTTCCAACCTGTCTCATAATATGAGTAGGGCCTCTTGGGTGGGGACCATGCCATACAGATTCACATCAAAGCTCACCATGAGTGATGAGGAGCTGGGCGCCCCCTTAATCAGATCCACAAAATGGGCTGAGTTCTTTACGTGTAAGGGTTTTTTCCCGGCCAGTGGTTTTAAGATGTTGGCAAGGAAATGACTTAAAGGGTGGCATGCTGAGACTGTGCAATTGACTATAGGTGGCAATGGAATATCTGGTTTATGAATTTTTTGGAGGCCATACATGTGGGGAAGTCTGCTGTGGTGTATGGATAATTGTCTGCACTTTTGCGGAGCGAAGTGATCTTTGTTCTATTTTAGAAGTTGTGAGAGTCTTCGCTCTGTTGATAACGTGGGGTCTTTCTTCAACTTAGTGTAACTCCCCGACACTATGTCGGACAGTTTATTCTGATACATAATTTTGTCTAGGACGACCGTGGCATTTCCCTTATCTGCCGGGACTATGATGATATTTTGGTCCCTTTGTAGAGACTTGGTAGCTGCCTTCTACTCCGGGGTGATGTTAGGTTTTGGAGGCGAGGCATGATCCAAAATTTGTCTCGCTTTCCATATTAGCTCCTCTGCCTGAATTTTAGGTAGCAGCAGGGTGATAAGATCCAAATAAGGGATACGTTGGTCAGCAACCGCGAACCCTAGGCCTTTGTTAGAGTATCGCTTCTTCAGAGTCATTAAGATATCGGCTGCTGAGGTTGACGACTGCCTTTAAGGGTGTATGTTTCACCTTGTCAGCTGAATCTCGGTGTAGCAGTGTCTGAAGTTTTTTGGTATGGCAAGTTTTAGTTTTTTCAGAAACGTAGTAGTATGACTTTTCCAGTGCCTTGGAAATTCTGGATTTGTCCACTTCAGCTGAAATGTTGACCCGGAGAGCTTCTTTCTTTTCTATATAGGAAGTCTGAAGTAGATGTTTTAATCTTCAGTTGTGGTTTATTCTCTCTTACCAGGACGTGTCCTGATCGTTGCTGAATATTTCTGATCTTTTGGTTGGAGAAGTTTGTTTTTATTCTGAGACCTGGTGGTATAAGTCCTTTCTCTCTGCATCGACACAGAAATGTGAGGTGGTTAGAAACACGGGCAAGTTTGTGTGACATATTGTCTGTATTCGGCTACACAAAATAGGCAAAAACAAACGCAAGGGAACATTGTTGATTACAACAAATAAACAGAAATATTAGTATAAATTTGTTTTAACAATGTTTTCTGTGGAAACTTTCATCACATTGCAGCAATTTTATTTCTTTGCCGTGAAAACTTTTGTGCTGCACCAACTTTATTTTACAATCAAATCAACTCTTATTTATTTTGCGTATCCGTATTTTTTTTTATGAAAATGGAAAACATTTTAATTAAATAAAAAAAATTAAAATGCAATACTCGAGAAAACAAACAAAAACTAACTAGCTATACAAATTTGAAAAAGATATATAAAACACTAAACAACAAACATGAATTAACTTATTATCATTGTAAAGTGCATTAGATTTATTTATTTTGATTCTATTCCGTCTTAAATCGCGTCTAGATAGCCATTTTCGCCTTTAAAAACGAAACGCGGCCGAAATATCCGGGTTTGAAATACAGGCGGCCGAGTTGTACACGGCCGAGTTGTCTGCGGTCGATTTGTCCTAGATTCACTGAAAATTGCCCAATGCTGACAGCAGGTGGTTTTATGAAGCTAGGTAATACAATACACTGGGCCAATACAAAAATGTTTTTACCCTTTATGTAAGGTTCAGGCCCTTTGCCTACCAGACTATTAATCATAATTTATATTACACTAAATCATGTTACACCAGTTTGAAATGTTGTTTATTTACATTTGGGCAAACACAAATTTCACCAGGTTTATAATGTTTAAACAAGTAATTTTTTACATGAGAATGTTCTACAATCTTTTTTTTTATATTAATATTACAGTAAAATTGAAATATATTATTACAAGTTCCGGACGTTTTTATCGACACACATCATCGCTTTGTTGTCAAAAACTATCCAGCTTTGTCCGGAAAATTACAGTATAAAGCCGATAAAACTCACCAAAAAGGTTACTAATAGAACAGTATCACAAAAGCATATGTAGTAAAGTTACTAAAATAGAAGATTATATCTTTAAAAAAGTGATTTTAAAAAGAAAAAAGACTCCCATCTGTATCTTAGCAAATCGCACGAAACAATAATGTCGATAAAACTCACGAAAGTCTAAAGTTACTAAAATATAAGAATATATCTATAAAAAGGTGTAATTTAATCAGAAAACAAACCCTACGACGACTCTTTTCAGTAGTCTCACCACTTTTGGGATCGTGTTTAGTGTTTATCTAGACACAAACGGGAAGCTAAAGAAACTAAATAATAAATTATCCTTTGTGACCCGATTGTTTTTCCTGAACCAACGCAATTAATAATTACTTTAATAATTAACAGGCAACTCCCTTTTCTGTAAAGAAAGGTAGAAGTTTTGGGAGGTCAAACTCCTGTCCAAGTCTGGTGTTGACCTTGTTTTTCTACCATAACAAGAACAATCCTCACCAAATATAGGGGGAGTAAAACTCTTCACTGTTTGTCTGTGCCATTACGTTAAACAAAACACGCGTCACAATCTTTGTCAAAAGTAAAAGAAAGGAGTATCCATGACCGTCTTCCACGGATTGGGTTTCCTTCCTGGGGATTTTTTGTAATTTTTCTTTTGTTAAATTCAGTTGTGTGTACGAATTACTTTTGGTGCGAGAAAGGATAATTAAATTTCACGTGGATGAGCCGAACTGGCAAGTCTTTAGATAACTACAAATTTATTTATTAAATATACAATACAAAAGTTGCAGTAATCATCTTCAGTTGGAGTTTGACCCTGCAGCAGCCTAGCTTGTTTTCCTTTTTAATTAGCTGCTTATTTTAACGAGTCTTCTCTCTTCAGGGTTGCAGTAATGTCCGAATTCGGACATCGTGTCCTTTTTTTCGCCATGTATGTCCGAATAAAAACTTTAAGAACGGACATCCAAAATTGTCCAATTTAAGGCCCCACTCAGCGTTGCCAACTTTGATATTTTATAATATAAATTTAGATATCTGATATCAGTTCTAGCCACTATTAGATAATTATTGTGATAATGATTTAGCTGCTTTTAGCCACTATTAGATAATTATTGTGATAATGATCTAGCTGCTTTTAGGCATCCATATATTCTTTTGGAAAACCCGTCCGTGTCTGATTTTGAGAAACCTAATCTAGTCAACCCGTCTCTCTAATTTTACACTTGAATTTGTGTGCAATGGGACCCCTTTTAAAACGATCATTAACCATCTCTTTTAATTAATTAATGAAGACAGAAATGTGATGGTTGATTCGAGCTGATCGATTTTAAGCTTCGAAAAATTTGGACAAAAAATACAATTGAAGTGAAAGTACAAAAAAGTGGGTTTTTACACACCCACACATCACCTCAAAAAGGGAATTTTCGAATGACGTGAAGAAAAATAGGACAAAAACATTGACAGAAAATTAACGGCAACCGACGAATTGTTCAACAGAAAACGATGGAACGAAGACACGAATTAGTATTACTAATTTTAAGTCTTCCATCAAAAAATGTATAATCTCTCTACAAAGATATTAGCTTAATCTTCCAAGCGATCAGATCAGAGAAGAGGCTTAATAAAATGATGGCAGCTAGTAGGGTTGCCAGTTCGGTTTTCACAAAAATGGACAATAGTGTTCACAAAAAACGGTCATCCCTGCTCGAAATCCGTCAATAGTGGACAGAAAGAAGTTGATGGCTAGAAATAGCTAGAAGTCGCTAGATTATTATCACAATAATGAAAATAAATAGCTAAAACTGGCTAGAATATTATCACAATAATTAAATAAATAGCTAGATTATTATCACAATAATTAAAATAAATAGCTAAAAGTGGCTAGAACTTATATCCGATATCTAAAAACAACAAAAGAATATCTAAATTTAGATATAAAATATCTAAGTTGGCAACGTTGAGTGGGGCCTTAAAATTAGACAATTTTGGATGTCCGATTCTTAAAATCTTTAATCGAACATCAGGGCTAAAAAGAGGACACAATGACCGAAGGTGGACAAATATGGCAACCCAGCTAGTTACACGTTTTTTCAAAATATCACAAAAAAAAAAAAAAATACATAGTAATATCTCTCGTAACTTGCGTCATTTTATGGCGAATACCAACAGACTCAATTATCAGATTCTGAACGTGTTTTGTTTTTACATAAAGCAAATAAAAGTACATTCAACAACAATTTTTAGTATTTTTAACTGAAACGAAAACTGAAATAAAAAAAATAATGTTGTTTTCAATCAATGGGCGGGACATTAGATATAAAACTGTCACACATGTCGATAATCATTATCTTTTTATATAAGCAAAGATTCAAATAAACAATTTAACATATGCAGATAAATATTAAAAACAATTCGTTAATTGTCATAGTTAAAAAGAAAACTAATGGCTGCGTGGTTTAAAAAGATTTTTTTTTAAAAATAGTCAACTTACCACCACTGCCCAGGTTATCCATTTGTGTAGAGATAAATGAGAAGACTTATTAAATAAAGAAGATCCTGCTTAGATAAATAAAAAAAAGTGAGAACTATAGTACAAACGGAGCACCAGTAAATACTAATCCTGTCAATGTCTGTCACTTAAAAATGTGTGTTTCCCTTGATGATTAATTCAGTCCACGAATTCTTGGAAAAATTATTCATCTGCTAAGAAGAAACACTGACTACATTTTCAGCTCTGAGTGGCTGAATCGTCACATCACGTGACCTTAACTGCTGACATGTTTACAATCAATGTTGTCTATTTAGCGCGTTTCGCGCTAGATTCAGCGCTCTCTTGTTTGGGAAGTGAAAAAAAACGCTAAATTAGCGCGTTTACGCTTAAACATTTTGGCCGTCTTTAGCCATTTATTGGCTATTTCTAGTGTCTTTTGGCTACTTCTAGTGTCTAGCGCGAAAATATTTTTTTAGTTTACAACACTATTTACAACCACACAGTAAATAAATCAAATAAAAACTTTTTTTTTACTATTAATTGTAATTTTTTAAATCTGTCTATAAACATTAAAACATAATCATAGTCACCGTGACCGAACACTCGACTTGTTAACTTATATGATAAACCATGTTGCAGTTTTTTTTTACATAATAAACAATATGAATACTATGATTGTTTGTTTTAATTTGTTACGATCTTCAGAGAATTAGATCAAATAAAAAATAATTACTTTTTTTTTAAAAGCAATTTTATTTGCTTCTAAATATATACTGTAGTTGATTGGTGAAGCTACAAACAGGTAGGTAAGACACGGAAGTAACTCATTCCATTTATTTCAGTTTGACATGAGAATGAGTGCAATGTTTTGCAGCAGAAAGGTCAAAGGATGGCGTATAATCTCTGATGCTAATCTAATTTTTATTTCTGATCTATCCATGACATATCCAAGGGAGGTAATTAACTTATTAAGCCATTTGGGGTCTGGTGAAATTTGTTTCGGCGTGTTTCGTTAAAATAAAGATGATGAGTCCGAGTTTACCTTTTGAACGTTAAAAACGAAAAAGTGAACACAGGATCCGTATTACCGGCAAATGTTTTGTTTAGACACTAACTCTTAATGATTGTTATGTTAGAAAAATAATGATAAGAGGGTGGGGGGAATGACGATTCTCGGTTTTTGATAACTTATCAATATTATTGTTTCTTGTGATGAATTATTGTGGCAAAGAGCAACAAATTTACTTTTAATTTAAGTTAACCGAGTCGATAAAATAGGAAAAGTAATTTTTTGTGCTTTTAAGAACCTAGAACCTTCCAGGAATTTGTTAGTTTGTAGAAAAATCGATTTTTCTTTTCAGGTTTTAGCATGGGGGTTCTATTTACATTAATTGTAATGCTAAACTATTGGAAATTTTCACATAACAGCGATTAGGACATCACTGACTCGAACAATTGAAAAGAACAAACAATGCAGACAACAATTTAGTTTTCCAAATATCCATACTTTTATTAACAGAGGGTGTAAAGAAATAGTAGGAAAAGAGAAAAGTTGGGTTTGCGTATAAATGTTCATAAGTTCTTGCAGAGCTGGACATCACTTCCTTGGAAATGCATAGATTTGCTGGAAAGTTTTAGAGAGGGTGTAAAGTGAGAGAATATTGATATAATTAGGACTAAATATTAAACTAAACTCCTTTATTAAATATATCTGACTTCAGATAAAGTTATCAATATAAACAATAACAATGATAATAGGAAGCGTATTAATCTCTAATGGTAAACTAATATTAGCAGTGGTAGTAATAGAGCCTATAGCCTTAAGGGTCAGTACTGCCGATAATAAGCTAGGGTACTGATTATACTTGAGAAAGAAAGAGTAAATGTTAGCGGTATGCATAAGAAAGATCTTTCTTTCTCTGTCGGTTCCTGCAGTAGTAAAAGTGGCTGAAATACATGTATGTTGCAAGATGCAAGTTGCACATGGTAGCAATGCATTAATAATAAAGAATACAAATACTCTGCAACGATAATAAGAAGTATATTTATTACAGAAGATATAACAAAAAAGTAGTTCTCAGCTGATGAGAAGATGAAAGAATGCATTTAAAGGGTTTGTATATTAGTAAAGTGTCCTTAGTTTGTTGAAGATGTTAAGGAAGAGAGTGTGTATGTGTATGTATGTATGTAAGCATACATACATAATCAGAGTTGAGAGGCGCGTCTCTGTGGAACAGATCATAGTTTTGTTAGGCAACAAAACAACGATTGAACAAAGAATGAAGAATAGCTGTCTTCTTATAGTAAGAGGTGAGTGATGGATGTGTGGCTGGTCGAAATTGTGGTGTGTTGAACTGGGTATCATCAAGTTCCACAATGAAATATAAGGTGACAAGAATACAAGGGTTTGCCAGAGTTATTGTCTACAAAGCATATCAAGTTTCTAGTCAAGTACGGTTTTTTCATGTTACGAAAATTGGTTATCTAAAAGACAAGATAACTTTATTTCTTGGAGTTAAAATCTGGATTTTCTTAGGAAAATTGTGTCAAGTGTTTTCACGTGTTGACTGGAGTGTGTAAGTGCAAAAATATGTCTGTGTCCGTTATGAAGGCCTAGTGGTCTGTTAAGTGTAGAAGAGAAAATTTCTTTCTTTGGTTTATAGTGCAGAGTTTGTTCGACAACTGTAATATGGTGTTAAGGCTTTTGGGGGGGCCTATGACAGCTTCTTGCTGTTAGGAAAGTTTTTTTGTTATTTGAGTGTGTCGGTCCATTTGCCTGACACACTGAGATACTGCCATAGAATCCGGAACAACATACATAGAGTGGATACTGATGTTCATTGCTCAAAATGCCCTGATATGAAAATGCTGACATCATCTATCTACAGTAAAACCAGAGGACACTGCCATAAACTACAAATTCAGATTTCCACTGGTGCTAGAAAAAATTGTGGCAAATGCATGGAATAGCCTGGAGGGAAAAATTGTATAAGAAAATGGCATGAAATCTGGGAGCCTTTTTCTGCACAGAATTTGTTCACTAAGGTTTAAGTGGCCCTACATTCTTCTTAAATAATAATATTCCCAATATTATTGTTCTGCTTAAATAATAATATTCTCACTATTATTGTTCTTCTTAAATAATAATATTCTCATTATTATTGTTCTTCTTAAATAATAGTATTCTCATTATTATTGTTCTTCTTAATGATAATGATAGCAATAGTAACAAATAATATTTGTACTATAACCATTATCACAAAATATCATTATTGATTCAATACACTATTAATTTTGGAGTAATTAAAGTCTATATGTTTCATAGACTTGTTGCTTCACTATGAAAGTTATTAAACTGTTGAATAACTTGATTTTATTTATTTATTCATATTATTTATCCATAATAGTAATATTGTCATTTTAGGGGGAAAGCATGAGGAGTTGATATCATAGGCTAGGAGATTAACAATAAAAAATTAATTAAAAATTGAATTTATTATTTATTTATTCATATCACTTATTTTGTACTCGCAAAGCAGTATCATTATTTGCTAAAAAAATTGAATCAAGATGAGCGTATGTAATGGAGCTTATATTGATGTAATTAAGACTATTATTAAATATATCTGACTCCATTGAAAGTTAGTTTAGGAAACATAGTAATCTCTAGGTAGCCGTAGTAGTAACGTTAAGCTAATAGTAGCACTGGTAGTAATAGTACTAAGTGCTGATGCTAGAGAGAGGTAGAAAGAGTAAGGTTAACGATATGCACTGGAGATCTTTCTCTGTCTGTTCCTGCAGTAAAAGGAATGAAATGCACGGGGTGCAAGGAAAGGATGCATGATGCACATGGTAATAATGCAATAAGAATAAAGAATACAAATACTTTGTAACATAATAAAAGTGTATTTATTAAAGAAGGTATAACAATAAGTAAGTTGTCATCTGTAGAGAATGAAGGAGAAATGCTTGTAAAGAGTTTGGTTTACTACTTAGTAAGTGTTAAAGAATCCTTTGTTGTTAGAGTGTGTGTATGTATGTGTACGTACGTAAATGAGGATGAGAGGCGCGTCTCTGAGGTAAAATATGAAACCGTCATGTATTTGTCAGGCAACAAATCCAGACTGAATAAAGAATAAAAAATAGTCTGTCTTCTTATAGGAAGAGGTGAGTGGAGGATGTGAGGCTGGTCGAAATATCATCCGTTGGAATGGATATCATCAAAGTTCCAAGGTAAGATGTAAGGTGACAAGATACAAAGGTTTTGTTAGACTTGTTGTCTACAAAGGGTATCATGTTTCGAGTCAAGTGCTGTATTTCCAAGTTCTGAAAAGTTGGTTATCTAAAAAGCACTGGTGGACAGATAACTTTGGTTCTCGGAATATTGAAAACTTGCATGTTCTTAAGAAATATATGTATGTCAAGTGGTTTAACTTGATGACCGGAGTGTGTGAATGCTAAAATACATATGCCTGTTACATGTACAATAAGTCACAAATTATTTCTAGCCATACGTGTGCTAGTTAGAAATTAGCGGTCGTTAAAGACTGATTGGGATGTACAATTTGAAGACTTGATATTCCATTTTCTCAAATTCAATACGAGGATTCGA
The DNA here is from genome assembly GCA_006491835.1 of Architeuthis dux. Lineage (NCBI taxonomy): Eukaryota > Metazoa > Mollusca > Cephalopoda > Oegopsida > Architeuthidae > Architeuthis > Architeuthis dux. The sequence continues at coordinate 1,847,355 of VCCN01000156.1, forward strand.
TCAACAATAAAAGGTTGTTGCTTGAAAGAAAAATTATACAAAGTAGCTTAATAACTTAACTTTTGTTCAATAAACTTTATATTAAGGAATAATAGTAATACATTTAATAAGACTTTATCCGTCAAAAAGAAACTCAATTATATATAATGCATTTTACAGATTCAATTCATGAATGAACTGTATTAAATTAAAAATGTTTATGATGTTGAAATTTTAAAACAACATACAAACGAAATCAATCAGATACATCTACAAACGATGGTTGTTTTGGTTTTTAACAAGTAATTTTTAGTGCATTCAATCCATAAGACCCTGAAAAAAGTTAATTTTGAAAAGTTTGGGGAGGGTGGTTTCTGTTTACAGTGTCATAACGCAAAAGTGGGCACATATTATCCGCCATTTCTACGGAAAATACGGATGGAGGTACAGCTTACATGAGTTATCTCATTCTAAAATACGGATGGAGGTACAGCTTACATGAATTATCTCATTCTAAAATTTTTAAATTCTAATCCTTTTAATAATTTTAAATTATTTAGGGTTAGGTTTAGGGAAAGTAGTCCTGATTGTAAAATTTCACAACCTCGCTCACTCGATGTTAAAAATGACGCACAAATGAAAACAGTTTTGGTTAAATTTATTCAAAACAATAACAATATAATGTACGTATTTACTTGTTTTTCTTTCATTAATTCTTTTATTTCTTTTATTTGGGTGCCATTTTTAACATCGATTGAGCGAGGGCGTGAAACTTTACAATTTACAATCGGGGCTACCTTATGCCAAAAAATTGAAAGTTTTTTAATTTTAGAATTTCTTTTTATGTTTGCACCATTTTTCAAGCCTAAGGGATATTATTCATGCAAGCCATACTTCCATAAAAATGACGGAAACTATGTGTCCACTTTATTATCATAGTTAGATTGTAAACAGAACCCCCTCTAAAATAATTAACTTTTTTCAAAACTGAAATATTCCCAGGGTATCTCTTAATCCAAAAAGCACAAAAACATTTTTTTCGATTTTTAAGAGGCCAGAAACTTAGACCCCTTTCCTTAAAAAGTGCCCATAAGAAAAAACATGTTAATAAAATCCTGCCACAAAAACATATGCCTTATATTATAGTGCTTTTTTGAAATTGTTAAAGTAATACTTAAAACTACAATTTAATCATTTTTTTGTATAAAAATTAATTTTCTTTTCCACAGAAATTGAAATTTTAGGTTACAATTCCTAGAAGAAAAATTTGTTTTTTCTTTCAATTTTCGGTGTTTTCAATCCATTAAACCTTTGAAATGTCAGGAAATTTGTTAGTTTAAAAAAAAAAATGTTTAAAAGTTTTATAAGCGGGGGGGGGGTTCTATATACAATGTAACTATAATGATAAAGTGGGCACATGCTTTCCGACATATTTATGGAGGTACGGCTTACATGAATTATCTTCTCTTCTTCTGGTTACTTTCTTTAATACAATAACACCCAACCTTAGTCCCGGTACAATGTAGGGAAGGTTGAACCGATTGAGAATTGTAAAGTTTCACACGGTCGCTCACTCGATGTTAAATATGGTGCACAAATAAAATGAAATAAAAGAAAATGAAAGAAAACAGAACTAAAAAATGGGTTTAGTTGGGGGTCCAATTTACAACCTTTC
>VCCN01000156.1:1854119-1873666 GCA_006491835.1 Architeuthis dux
GACATTTATTATTTCCCAACAAAATCACAACCTTGTAGAAACCACCTCACACTCTACAATATGTACTGGTAATATATTCGCAAGAAGTTTTGTGGGTTCGAACTACGATTTTGGCTCTCAAGGAAGAAAAATACGACTCCTGCCGAAAGCATGTAGTAATAATCAAAGTAGATTAAAACATTTTAGAATATTTTATTTTAGTGTGAAAAAAAAAAAAGTATACAAGCACACATCATAACAATCATATTTACACAATTTTTAGGGCCTTAAACCTTTGCGGTGGTGTAATAAACATTATAATTCTTCTTAAAATCATTTGCATCTATTGATAATCTGGTAATCTATTCCAAAGTCCTACCACTCAATCTACTTCTATTTGCTTCTACCGTATATGTGTGGCCTCTCAGTCCTTGTTAACCCTAACATTTTTAGCCTATCCTTATTTTAATTCCGGTACTAACTTAGTTGCTTGTCTCTGGTCTTTTTCTAAAAGATTTTTTATCTCTCTCCAAGTACGGTGACCAGGCCTGTGCACAGTACTCGAAGTGTGGACGGACATTATTTCCCTCCACAGAATGTTGCCCCTCGTAAATGTGAAGCCCTTAAAACAAACGTCTCCCTCACATCGGTGAGAAGAAATACTACCGGCATTATCATACACACCCTCTGTTGATAAAAGTACGGATATTTGGAAAACTAAATTGTTGTTTGCATCGTTTGTTCTTTTCAGTTGTTCGAGCTGGGGCGGTCCTGATCGCGGTTACCTGGAAATTTCCAATACAACTACATTCATGGAACTTTCCTTGTACGTATGTTCAAACATAATCAAAACTAGCATTCCAAGGACAATTATGAATCACCGCCACCCATATATGCTATGTTAGGAGTGATCAATTAAAAAGTTGGAAAAAAGGGGTGATCAATGAATAAGTTACTTCTCTCACCTTTTGTTGGGCTGTGATCACTAAAAAAAGGTCTGAATTTTCAAAAAGCAAGCGGGCACAAACTAGTGACCAATTTAGCATAAACTTACATTGCATATTGACCTCACTTCTAAAGTCCTATTTCGGAGGGAATTTTCAAAAAACAAAAAAACAAAAACATTTTCCCCTACTCATTGAGGCGGCCCTGTCAGCGGGGGCCTAGAATGCGACGACTGCATCCCCTTCAGAGGGGTAAGACCCACCTGTTTTTTCAGTCGCAAGACTAGTTAAAAAAAAAACCTTTCACCAAAGTTGCAAGACTATTAAAAGAAAGAAACAAACAAAAATGTGTCTACATAAATTGTGTATTCAAAAAGAAACAGAATTCTGCACTAAATGATCCACCGAGGGTCTCGGAATAAAAAATCTGTGTGTCAAGTAGTTTCACTTGTTGACCGGAGTGTGTGTGTGTGTAAAAACACATGTGTCTGTTACAGATACATTTAATAATGGTTTTAATTACATTAATATAAACTCCATTTGCAAGCTAAATATTACTACTAATTTTAGATTAAGGCATCCAAACTTAACATTTGTTACTCTACCTTACAGGCCAAATTTAATTTATTGACAGTCGGCATTTGGTAAATTCTATTAAGGAGTCAGAATAAAATAACCGACCTGCCACCACAACATTAGTGACCCCACCTAAAGAACTATTCATAACCTTCTTTCTAATATATTGTAATGGGCTTAACTTATCTTAAAATTTCTATTCAGGGTTGACAGTATACCAATTATTACAACACAAGTTCAGTTTATTAAATTTTGCTTAAACTGTTCAGTCATTCAAACTTTTATCAGATGAAGATTAGAGACTTACAAAATTGAAATTTGGGCGTGTAAACTCGTGTGTGATTCCTACCATTTCTCAAGTTCTTATTTTAAAAAAAGAAGTCCCTTAGTGTTTTATAAATGTAGCTGAAAACTTGTGGAAAGTATGAAAAACAATGGATGAGTTCTTTTTGGTGAATCGAACGTTTTAGTGTGAATGGGTCACGAAAGGAACTAGTTAAGTAAGTCGTGTAGGTTAGGTTAGTCTAGTGAAGACCAGCAAACAATCCACACCCTCTTTTTCGGTCTCGTGCATACTGCTGTTGCCAATTTAGCGCGCTTAGCGCTAGATTCAGCGCATGTTTTTTGGCAGTGCATAAAAATGCTAAATTAGCGCGTTTACGCTTAAACCTTCTGGCTATATGTTGGCCGGTTTTAGTGTCTTTTTGACGGATTTTGGCCATTTTGGGCTACTTTTTACAAAATTTAGCGCTTTTTAACAGTCAAAGCGCGAAAATATTTTTTGAGTTTTTTTGAGCTCGTGCCACATTTGTATTTTTTTTACAAATAAATAAACTCAGCCAACTTCTAACTACTTAAACAGAAAGAAAGAAAGCAAGACAGAAATTTTTTCTGCAGAATCCTATTTGGAACAAAAGAATATTTTATTTCGAATATATGGAAATTGCAGTAACAATAATAAAATTTTTTTAAAAAAACAAACAAAAAAAACCCTCAGTGGAAGTCAAGAGGCCTGTAGAACAAGGTGTGAGGGCCGGAAAATTGTTGGCGTGATTTCACGGGACTTTACGAGATTTTCTAAAGATGGCGTCTGATACGCTAGTATTCATTCTAGCTCTCCTCGATGATGCGGCTCTTTTGGCTTTAACAGTTTATTTTGTATCCTTTTAATGAAACACTTTTGTTTCCAGATGTATTTACAAATCTATTTGATGTTTAAATTTCTTTTCTAATGTTTGAATCAACCCCAAATGTCCTTTTTCCCCCTTAAAGTAACACGCACATTACTACATTTTTACGGAACCACTATATATATATATTTTTTTAGTCTTTGTTGTCCAATCTTACTACAAAAATATCTTAAAGTTAGTTAGTTATTAAAAAAAAAAACGAAAAGATTATTAAACTATTGTTAGACTATTAATTTATTGTTAAATCGAAATAGTTTGTTTAGTGATTTCAATTTTACAAGAAACGACAAAAAATCATGTCCGTCAAAGGGAAGTGACAAAATTTATTTTCCTGTTTTCATTTTTCTTTTCGTTAAACTAAACGTAGTTATTTTTTATACTTAAAATAAATAAAAATTTGGTTTTTAAAGCAATATTTGAACAGTTATTTATAAAGTAAAACTTTAATAATACTTAAGTCTTGTATTTTTATAGCTTAATTTAATATTTCTATCTGTGTAGGCGGGTAATAATTTTTTTTTGGTAACATTTAGTTTTTATCACTAATATTTTTAAATTCAAAACAGTATTTTCATAAGATTTCTAATTAAAACTTCATTACTACTAACCATGAAAAATAGTTTTTTACACTTTATTTCTTTGGCTAAAAAGAAAGAATCAGGAAAAAAAATAGAAATAACAATTTCTTTTATACTTGAAATTTAAATTAAAAACGTGTGTCGATTCAATTCATTAATTCATTTAAGGAATTGTTTTAAATTTATGAATTATCTCCCCTTTAAAAAAAAGTAATAATAAAATGTTAACAGTAATATTAGAATTATTTATTTTTAAAACTTTGGGCATTTCCATTTGAAAATCGAAACAAGGGAAATATAACTTGTGTAAACAAATGGCTCGTTTTTATATATTTATATTGTAAATAGGATCCCCGCCCAAAACCCTTTTAAAATTCATTTTTCTTTTTAATGAACTGACAAATTCACAGAGGAGAGGTGTAGGTCTTATGGCTCTAAAAAACAAAAAGCGGAACCACTTTGTCAAATGCCAATTTCACTGATCCAGAAAAACAATTTTTACACTTTTTTGTTTTGTTTTTGAAACACTAACGTTTTAAATTTTTTAATTTGTTTCATGATACACCTTCTCTTGTGATTTTTTTTATGTAAGTAGAAATATGTATTTTTTTTCGTTTTCTCTAGATACGAAAAAGCCAAATCGGCGCTAATGCAGATACGCACCCCCATGGTGGGGAAAAACAAGGGGAGACAACTCAAAAATCCGGAAAAGCGCAGAGAACTGCTTTTTATTTCATATATACGCTCAGTTTTATGCTCACATGTCAGACCAAAATGTTATTCCTCGTCAAATCGATTTCAGATAATTTCCAAATCATTTCTAGAAATAAACGCTTAACTGATTTCTTGTTGGTTTGTTTTTCGTTTTGTTTTTTAAATTCCACGTGTGGCAAATTATTTTAATTGAAGAAAACCGTAGTGAGTAGTTTTTTTGTAAAATGTTTTTACGCTCTCGAATTATTTTATATGAAATAAAAAGCAGTTTTCCTGGATTTTTGAGTTGTCTCCCCTTGTGGTTTCTTTCCTAATGGGGGTGCGTATCTGCATTAGTGCCGAAAAATCCACCACATCTCCGAGAACACGAATCGCACTGATGTCACTACGGACCTTGTGAAAATTTAGCTTGATTAAGGGGTCCCTTAATAAGGGATCAATTAAAAGGAAAAAGAAAGCTACGTTAATCATGTGAACTTATTTAAATTGTTTTTATGATTGATTTTCCTTTTAGTCTAAATCTTGAAATTTGTAAAAAAATATTTTAAACACTAATGTATTTCTTTTTCTAAGGGAAGGAATATAAGGGACTTAGAATCCACACATATGGGGACAAAGCTCAAATATCTATAACAAAATGATTTTTAAATTGCAAAATAGGGCCATTCGTAGTACTATATCTTTTTCTGACTTTCATGCTAATTGTAACCCTTTATATGCTAGTCTCAACATCCTCAAACTTGAAAATCAAACGGCACTGCAAAATTGTTTACTTGTACATGACTCGTTAAATAAGGTATCCCCACCTTGTCTACAAGAGTATTTTAGACGAACGAAAGAAATTTATTCATTAAAGTACAAAAGGCTCCAAACTGGGATACCTCTATGTTCCATCTTGCATAACAACTAGATATGGATTAAATTCAATCTCCAAAAAATGCATTACTGATTGGAATACTTTTACAAGAAAACTTAAGATTGATCTACTATCACGATTTAGACTTAAATCTAGCATCAAATCAATTTTCACTAAATCTTACATCTAAATATAAAAACAACCATATATATCTATATCTAATTCTTATGATTTTTTTTCTCTAATATATTCTTCATTGACAAACTCTGCCTTACTCTTTGTAACCATTCTTTCCCACAAGTGACTCTGAAGAAAATTCGGACAAATATTTTCTAATTGAACAAATGAAAAACTAAAGGCAATGCTCCTAGATCTGAATACTGCACGAGCATCACCTCACCCAAAATAAATAAAGGGAGAAAGCATAACATTTGAACATATATGCGGTAGAAGTAGGTTTTTTAGCAATAGTGGTGGGACTATGGAATAGATTACCGGAATAATATTTCCGGGAATATGTAGTGCTATCCACAGATGTAAATGATTTTAAAAAGAATTATGTTTATTACACCACCGTAAAGTTTTAAGATATTGTGTAAATATGATTGATGTGTGCTAATTGTATACTTTTTTCATACTAGTTAAATGAATCTTTTAAAAAAAAAACTATCATTAATTTTGGGAATAAACATTTGTATAAATTTTTACGTATGTAATTTTCATGAACGTTTTCTCTTACATGTCCTTCGTAAGTTAAAAAAAAAATGCAATATTTCGATAAGCGAGAATTTTGATATGGTTTATTTACAAAATTGTTTTAAAAATGAAACTGCTGATCGGTGGAAACTCCGCAATTAAAAAAAACAAAACAAAAAACAATTAACAAAACAGGTGCCCTTTTTATTGCAACGGTTCTAATTTGATGTTTATAATCAACTATAAAAAACATTGGGGTGCTTCTATGAAAAAACAAGTTAGAAACTGAACTTTTAATAAACAATGCATATGACAATTGGGTATATACGACTCTAGAACAGTTCGGACCGTTTAGTTGAACTCAATTTGCATCAAATCCCCTATTATTTGTCTTGGATAGTCACAAAATATCTAAAATTCAACTGATGTCTATTTTGTTATTTTCAAAGTGTCATTTAATAACATAAAATTTTAATTTGTTTTAAAAATTCAGATATGAAAAAATGCATTTTTGTCTCTGCATTGTTCAAGATCACATAAAATAAAAATTGTTGATCAAAATGATAGAAAAAAAACAATTTGGTTAAAAGATATAAAAAATTTTTTTTTTAAATAAAGCAGTTTTTTAAGACTAACCAGAATGAAATCATTTTGCTTGAGTAGAATGAAATTAAATTTTTTTTTAAAATGCTTGAAATTTTCAAAGGGTTAATTGTTTTTGACAAATATTATCCTAGTTTACTCACATGGAAAATATAACCTACTTAAAATTATTCAATTTTACACACCTTAAATTCCAGACTCTTTCTATGTCTAACATATCATTTTACAAACATTTAAGAATAAGAAAATAATCATAACTCTTACCCAGTGGCGATTCTACGAGGGGGCCATGGCCTCCCCAGAATCTTGGCTGGCCCCTAGGTTGCCCCCCCCTCCCACACTTTCATACGCTTTAATGTAGGGGTGTAGCTGATATATGATTGATTATCTCAGATTTTCGAGAAAAAAATCTATGCCGTAAAAATATAATAATTTTGAACATGGCAGCTTTTAATGAAGTGTTTCGGCACAAGAAGCCGTGGACAAAAAGGGAGACGACCTCCCTTCCAATTTGATGATTGCTAGGGAAGGAGAAAGCTCCCCACCCCCTCTGTCTGGAGATGTTCATCCTCTAATTATAAAACTGACCAGTCCCAGTATTTTATTCAATTTAGTAAAATATTATACTTATATTTTAACAACCATTCATATAAGTTGTGTATATCAACGTGGTGAAGTATAAAATGATAAAAAAAAGATTTTGAGAAAACTCCTTTTAGGCCATAAAAAAAAATTACAACTGACAATGTTTGGGTTGGGTTGTTTGATGTTTATTGCTCTTGGCAATCATTTTGAGAATTTTATAATTTGCTTGTTTTTCTGCTATCAAAGTTGCAAATATTCCTTATGTCAGATTTTAATACTTTTTACTTTAACAGTCTAACACAAAGCCCCAAGTGTTAGTCACCCAGTGTTGATCGAACTCGCTACACGGTAGTAATGATCTGCTAGACTAGCTTACTAACCATTACCCAATGCATCCTGTTGCAAATAATAAACATTAATGATGACTAGCTGGACCCTAAGATATCATTACTCTCACTATATATTTCTGCAATTAAAGTATGTAATTTTATTAAAGTAATTTATTACCTATGGGATATACAAGATCTGTCTGGAAAGTGTCCAGCTATTTAAAATATCACTAAAACCGCTTTGCTCAGCATTGATGTAACTTGGCAACCAATTAGAGGGGACATTACTGGGCATGAGTGTACAGACACTTTCCTGTGGGGTTAGTCTGCAGTGAAACACTATTGAGTTAGCTTGTGTAGTGTGTGACCGTCGCATACACAGTGAGCAAGTAGATCAGCCTGCTCATTCTTATTTCAATTCTTATTTGTGAAGTTTTATTTTGCAAAACATCACATCTCTCGGATCTGTTTTTTTTCTTCTAATGTCACTATCCGGAAGGTTATACGGTCTACCTAATACTGTACTTGGTGTGTCAATTTTACATATCAGATTTGTTTCTGGGACCCAACAAATATCCTTAAGAGGCCAATGTAGTGATCGCACTGGGCTACAAGGATGCATGAATTTGATAACATGTTCTTCATCTTTCTGCATTACAAGACCAATCCACCATTTATGGTGACATATATATACACACACACACACACACACACACACCTTTTTCTGCGAGTGTTTCCCTCCCGGTCATAATAGTCCTTTGAATGTTTGGAATCGGTATTTGTGTACCGGTGGAGTGCTCTATGAATATCATGATGATGATGACATTCTTGAGGGATGATGAAATGAAAGTATAAACAAGCCCAACAAGACACAGCTTACGAAATATATGTATTGGCAAATTTGATTTGATTTGTGTTCTTTTTTAGGCTTGTTTATACTTTCATTTCATCGTCCCTCAAGAATGTCAAAGGGCGAAGGAAATCTGGCATTAGCCCTGACGAAATGAAAGTGTAAACAAGCCCAACAAATGGGTACGACACAGCTCATGAAATATATGTATTGGCAAATTTGATTTGTTTTTCTTTTTTTATTATATTATTATTATATAATAATATAAATATATAGGCAACATAATCAAATAAAGCAATAGAAATTAGCACTATGTTGTCAATCCAAGATTTGATCCTTCTTTGTAGGCTTGCTTTCATAGCCAGACGTTTGACCATCCCTCCTATCACAACAACTATTTCTATTTGCTAGACAGACAGTGTTAAAAAAACAATGCATGCATATGTCAAACTAAACTGGGAAATTCTAAATATGGAACATAAGTAAAAGGACAAAGCACCAAAGAATAATTAGAGTAAAGCTTGAATTTGCATCCCGTCGTGGGTCAGTCATGTGGGATCTGTACCTTATCTTTGCATAAGCATAACATAACATCTGTATAGGCTGACAAATAGATAGGTTGAGAAATCTCTTATCAGCAATGCCTTGGTTTTTTTGTGAAACGCTGACCTCCATTCTGGCTAGTATTTCCTTTATTTAAAGTGTGTGGGTATCAACATGACCTAAATTATAAATCTAATCTTTTGACGTGGGAATTTTTGCTCTGTTTTACACTGGGACAAGTTGAACCAAACACAGTGTCATTATCATCATCTAAATTATCGTTATTAGCAATAATAATCGAACATCGATAATGTGCTAGTCTCAAGGTCAGTAGTCTCAGATTTCTAATACCCTCCCCAATATTCTCGCAGATCCCAGTAGTGCTGTGGTCTGTATTGTCTCAACCTTTCCTCTTATCTTCAACTCCTCCAATGTCTTTGGCACAGTTCCCAGTGCGCCTACTATTATTGGCACTACCCTGACCTTCATGTTCCACTCTTTTCTCGGCTTCCGGGCCAAATGCTGATACTTTTCCAGATTTTCACAGTTTATTTTCGCAGTGACTCTGGTCTGCAGGTACAGCCACGTCTATGAATTGGCGGGTTCTCTTTTCCTTGTCCACAACTATCAGATCCAGTCTTGTTGCTTGAATGGGGTGGTCGGTTTGGATGTCGAAGTCCCAGATGGTTATTCATGAGGTTATTGTTAGTGACATTGTTAGTTTTTTTTTTGTTGAATAGCTGATTTTCTCTTTAAAGGAGATGGCGAAGGTAGTAGGACATCAGATTGGAAATAGAGCAGAATGTAGTAACAGTATCAGAACTAACTAATCATTAGACAGTGCCCATCATCAGAAACTTAGTGTAATAAGAGGGGGGGGGGGAGTACATATCAGGCTGAGAGGCAAACTACTAAGCTGGTAGAGGTACCAAATACAAGCAAAATTCAATCTCCTCACTAGTTTATTGGTTGCAGTTAGCATATTGTATGCTAATACTAACTTATATGCCGGTATATAAGACAGACTTTTAGTTTTAAAAAAACTATGCAAATATTAGACTGTATCCAGTGTGCTAGTATTATGACTAGAGGACCATCTACCCAAGCTCGTTATGGGGCTTGCAAAATTTAATCTTAATGTGACATTATTACTTATATAAAAACATTGCCCTCCTCATAGTTTTCCAGCCGAACCTTGCCCCCCGGGCTGGTACAAAACGCCGGCATCGTCACCATACAAGAGCAGACATAATTTGAATCATCACTTTTACTGCCTCATATCTAATGAAAACAAACATTGTTTCATTTGTACATGAAGTGCAAAAGGTTGTATCATTAATGACATTAAGTATAGAATTCTGAATGTTAGTTTATTGCTACTGAGACTTAATTTTTAGGCTTCAGACTTGTGAGGGTGGAGTAATGAATGACAGTTATAGTGAAGGTTGGGTCCCTTTTGACCCCATTCAAGCATAAGCACCCCATTCCATTCTTACCCTTGTTCATTACACTGAAAGGGGGAGGGAGAAGAGAAAGGAGGAAAGAAGCGAGGAAATTGTACAGGGATGTACCTTTCACAGCGTCATGAGTGGGTAGGAGAGCTATGTTATTGGGGTGGGGACGCAAGAGCAACACTTTCACTCTAAAGTGTAACAGTCGTACATACAAACAAGCAGAATATATAGGATTCTGAGTTAATAAAAAAAACAAATACCCGTAGCCAAAAATATGTACATGCAAATTTTAATAACAGTGTAAAATTTGAATAGAAATATTATTACAGCTTGTGTCTCATACAGTTTATGATATGTTGGTTTCATAATCAAAAACTCTTAACAGTTTTTCTAGTCTAATGGTAGTTTTAGATAATCCTATAATGATTTCTACTTTTAAGAAAAGCTTGTTTTCACAACCAATGCAAACCTATTAATATGTGAAACGATGCACGTTTGCTATATCAATTCTTTAAAAAAACTTAACCAAACTGACTGCAGAGAACGGGATAATAATGATGATGATGGTTATTATAATAATCATCATTCTGTTCTCTGCTCAGTTTCTTTAGCCAGTTTGGCTAAAGCTTTTGCTATTAACATATTTTTGTACTATGACTATAATTATTATTATTATTATTTTATTCTGCCTCTTTGGGCATCTCAAACTATACACAATTTTTACACATCAACTTCAAAACAAATACAAAATTCATAAAAACATATTCGAATGTACATAAATACAAACAACATCTACAATTTAGCACAATTCACAGATCAAACTCTCTTGAAAATCTCATCTGACAGATTCAAAAAATGTCCTGTAATCTCATGCTCTTTCCATTAATTTTTAAAATTATGTAAATTATTTTAAAAACTTTGTATGCTATTGTTATCATTAACATGACTAGGCAACTTATTCCAAAAATATATTACTCTATTAGAACAAAATCTAATTGTTTAGTAGATTTAATTTTGCAATCTGTCTTGTCAATAGATGTCCAGTTCAAGGAGAGATATTAAAGAATGGTGTACCATATTTAGAAATTCCATTAATTATTTTGAATGCCTCACTTAAATCCCCCCTCATTCTTCTCTCTAGCAAAGTTATTAAACCCAAGGACTCTAATCATTCTTTATAACCAAGATCTTTTATTCCATTAATTAGTTTGGTTATTTTTCATTGTACACTCTAGTTTTAAGATTAAATTCCAGTTCCTATGCCTGAGTACAGTATTCTACATGAGGTCGAATCAATATCTTGTATATTCTACCAATAACATATGCATCCCTTGAGAGAATATTTCTAATCCAACCAATTTTCTGATTCGCTTTTGACTCAATTGATGAAATATGATTATTAAAATTAAAGGAATTATTAAAAACCACTCCTAAATCACTTTCCTCGGTTATCTTTTTGATTCCCTTATTTAATTTGTGATATAGGAAAAACACACTTTATAATAATTTTTTAATGTATTCCTTTTAAAAGTTACAGAATTACATATAAATCTTACTGGGTTATTTAGGGCTGGAGTTATTAGTTTTTTTTGTTTTTTTTAACAAAATGCCAGTTTTTGTGATTGCATGTTTTTTTGTTAAATTCAGGTTGTGGCTATGTGGCATACACAAAAAATATTTTTTTAAATCAACTAATTGTTGGATTTTAATAATTTTTTGGCATAACCATTTTAGAACATTTTATTTTAGTGTGAAAAAAAAAAGTATACAATTTGTATATACAAGCACACATCATAAACATCATATTTACACAATATCTAGGGCCTTAAACCTTTGTGGTGGTGTAATAAACATCATAATTCTTCTTAAAATCATTTGCATCTGTTGATAGCACTCCATATTCCAGTAATCTATTCCAAAGTTCTACTACTCTATTGCTAAGAATTTTCTGATATTTAATCTACTTCTACTGTATATGTGTGGCCTCTCAGTCCCTTGTACCCCCTTCTAGTAAAAAATACATCAGGGTTTACTACTTCTAAATCATGCATAATCTTAAACATTTCTATTAAGTCTCGCCGATCTCTCCTATTTTCTAATGATGTTAACCCTAACACTTTTAGCCTATCCTCATACTTTTTAATTCCGGTACTAACTTAGTTGCTCGTCTCTGGACTTTTTCTAAAAGATTTTTATCTCTCTCCAAGTATGGTGACCAGGCCTGTGCACAATACTCTAGGTGTAGATGAACATAAGAAAAGGTATGCTTAATCAGTCCTAGTACCCTGTTCGTCTTAGCCGCAGCAATGGCAATATACCAAGATCCTTTTCATCATTTATAATATCTAGTATATTTCCGTTCATACAGTAATCGTAACCTGGATTTCTATTTCCTAGATGTAACACCTTACATTTATCTTCATTAAAAGCTAATAACCATTCTCTTGACCATAGCATTAATTTATCTAGGTCCTCCTGTACTCTTACTTGGTCAAACGGCGACAAGACTGGGTAGTACAATAAAGATTATTTTCAGGTAGAAATCTTTTTAAAAATGAACATAAATTAATTTCTTCTATAGTTTTGAGAAGGGTCATTAATATTCAAATGGTTCTTCGGACGATTGAACTCCTTGTTATTTGTGTTGTAAACACGACGTTTCAGCCGATCCATAAGGCCAAAGAACCATTTGAATAAATTAATGTGTTTACTTTATTTGTAAAACGTTAGTTTCCCCATAACTGGATGCTTTTTAAAAAATTGTTATGGTGTAAACCTCTTGTCATTTTTCTTGCTATGTACTGCTGAACATGAACAAATGTAGTTCATTATTTATAGAGATTTTAAAAATAGAGGAACAGCTTCAATTCTTACAAGGTTTATTCTAAAGTTCATTGCGATGTATTGTTAAATTAGATATCAACACAAGAACCACGTTTAGTTACGAACACATTTTTATTAAACTGACTCTTGTCTTTGAATCCCAAACAATGTAAGATAACTCGCGTTAATTGGTCCAAGGGAGATAACTCATCTCAACTCAACTTAATGTTACTATCAACATTGTCGATAGTGTCCTCCCGTTTTGTAATAGACTGGCATAAATAAATTTAAATTTACAGCGTCACGTGTAGGTTGTCACATCTGTTGTTTAATATACCTACCTATAAACACTGTTCATTTTTTACCACTTTTTTTATGTTCGAAAAACGGAATTTCTTCTCCATCATAGATCTCTTGAAATAATATTTTAAGAAATCTGGGACGGAGGAGAAATATCTATTCCCACACCAAGGGTTGATAGTTGTAAAAGAATTCTAGCAGGAAAATACTACTTCTGCATCTGAAGTGATAGTGAAAGAATTCTAACAGGAAAACACTACTTCTGCCTATGAAGTGATAGTGACAGAATTCTAGCAGGAAAAATCTGCGTCTGAAGTGATAGTGAAAGAATTCTAACAGGAAAACACTACTTCTGCTTATGAAGTGATAGTGACAGAATTCTAGCAGGAAAATTCTGCGTCTGAAGTGATAGTGACAGAATTCTAGCAGGAAAATTCTGCGTCTGAAGTGATAGTGAAAGAATTCTAGCAGGAAAATCTTACTTCTGCGTCTGAAGTGATAGTGAAAGAATTCTAGCAGGAAAATCCTACTTCTGCGTCTGAAGTGATAGTGACAGAATTCTAACGGGAAAACACTACTTCTGCATATGAAATGATACTAGTGATCAACAATTAGAACTGCTGATCCCATTTTTGGATATCATCTTGTTAAGCTAAAACTATTTTGAATATTTACAGCTTCACAACTCTAAAGAGTTGTTTAATATCTCTACCTATAAATACCAATGTCTGTTAGATTGTAACGCTAAAATGGTCACGCTATATTTTTGTTTATATTTAAGTGTGTAGACCAACCCCACCTTTCATATTTTGCACATATAACCCCTACAATATCTTTGAATGAAAGGATATTAAAAAAAACAACCTTAAACCAGGGTTTTTACTGTTTTTAAATGTCTCTACATGAAATGGGTATCTATAAAGTGGGGGATCAGTTTTCTATCGTCAACAAGTAATAAAATGATCCCCCCCATTATTGATACATCTTACTGTAAGATCTCCCTGACCCTAAAGAGTGGGATCAATTTTCTATTGGTATTTAGTGATAAACTGTCCCCCCCCCTAAATAATACATCTCTATTGCTTTAAGTAACAAGTCCGTAGACATTTGCTTACACCAGGTGTCTATTACCTGTCAAATTGGTTCAATTGTAAAGTGAGTGTTGAGTCCCTTTTCCTCACCCATGTGATGAAAGCCTGCTTCAATTTACTAGGTTTTATGGCACAGCTAAATATGGATGACCAAAAGAGATATATAATCCAAAATGCATAAGTATATTCCCAATATTAAAAACCCATCATATGACAGGCAATATTCTAGTATTAGATAAATACATAAGTTCCCAGCCCTATCTTTTGCACAATACTAGGCAAATCTTTGAAGTGTATTAAGCTTTTTAATTCTTGTACAATCAGTCAACTGTAATATGTCATTTACAAACCCTGGGAAAAATTCAGAAGCTAGGAAAATGGGTTCAAGAAAATCGAATCCAAATCAGAATCTTTTTTATGATGGAAACAGACAATTTGCCTGAAAGGTGGTGTAAGGTCATAAAAAGCCAGCGAAAATACTTTGTTAATTTATAAGAATGAAAGATTTTATTAAAAAAAATGCTAGGAACTTGCATCAACCTATTAATATCTGTTATTTGTTCTAGAAAATGTTCAGTTGTTACTATTAAACAAATTAATGAGTGAAATAATTCTTTCAATATT
Source organism: Architeuthis dux (assembly GCA_006491835.1). Taxonomy (NCBI): domain Eukaryota; kingdom Metazoa; phylum Mollusca; class Cephalopoda; order Oegopsida; family Architeuthidae; genus Architeuthis; species Architeuthis dux. The sequence goes on from VCCN01000156.1 coordinate 1,868,855, forward strand.
ATTTACAGGAAAATGTTTTTTTTTCTTGACTTGCTTTTTAGTTTATAACACTATCAGATCTAGAATGTGATTACTTGAATGCCACATCATGTTGTGACAAATTGAACAAAGTAAGTATATAGACAAATTTCTATTTTATCTAACACTTTGCACATCCAGGATAGAGGTGGGGGGGAATACTTGTTTTTGTGACTTATCTGTATTGATACTCTCTATTTTTGTCAATGTTTGGATTCTCCTTGTCTATATATTTGTGAATGTATGTCTGTTTCCAAAAAAACAATCGATTTGGGCCACTCTATAAATATCAAAATGACATTTTCAGTGCAGAAATTCTCATTGCAGAAATGGCTATTTCCTAGCCACTTTTTATAGTCGAAACGATAAAGTCAGCTTCATCTGTTGTCGCTGATTATCAAAGTCGTTGTTTGTCAATGAAATTATCACCTGATGTGGCTAATATGACCAACGTGGATGAACATTTCCACGTGAAATCGACTCGTGGGATATTTTAAAATCTGGCAAAAACCAGCATATTATTTGATTTTAATAAAATGTTCGATACTTATTTATTAAAGGACAAATTTGTAACCAATTTTTTTTTATCTTACTCAACATTTAAAAGAAAAAAGAAAAAAAAGAAAGATTTTTCTTCATTTTTTTTCGATTATTGCACTATTTTAGAAATTGTTCTAAGTTGTCGTCTGGGTCAATCAAATGCTAAACTGTGAAAAATGAAAATAACTACAGCACTTAAAGCCTCCCAGAGTGGTCAATTTATACAAACAACAAAACAGAAAATATGAAAATATATTAAAAATACAAGCAGTAAATATTTCTTCATGATGCTATATTTAATTATTATCCTTGTTATAATATTTTTATATAAGTTTCAGTCTGACCAATCTATAAAAAGAATAACAAATATACATTTTAAACAATTTCTAGTTTGATAATCAGCGACACCATCGTTTTGGCTATAAAAAGTGGCTAGGAAATAGCTTTCAGCTATGAAGATGTGCACAATTAAAATACTGACTATGACAATTCCATAACCCATCAAAATAGGTTCATTGGGACTAACTGTTTATCCAGAATGTCATGAACACATTGGATTGCACTTTCAAGGCCATCTGAGGTTGCAAGGAAAGAAAAGACAAAAATTAGTGAAAATTACAGTCTTCATCATCAAAAACTGGTGAAAAATGCTATGAAAATTAATTTTAAACACTGTAATTAAAAGTAAAAAATCTAAGTGAATTTCATGTTTATTGAATGTAAATCAAAGATGTTTCCAGGCAATGGTCGTCTGATTTTAGTCTAAATAGAAATGTATTATTATTACTGATTATGTGAAAACTGACACCACTACATGTTGCGTATGGCCAGAAAAAGTCTTACATAATTTTAATGTAAACCCACCTCAAAATCGAAGAAAATTGCTAATCAAGGTATATGCAAGATAAATGAATCCTGGCAATGGTCTGAGAATTTTAATTCAATCAAATGGAAGTAAAAGGTTTTTCAAGGTTTATTTCAGGTAATGGTTGGTGTCTACTTTTTCAATCTAAAAATTGATGGGAAATCACAACTCTTGGGGAGGGGGGGGGTAAGGGATCGATATAAGGTATAAGTCAACGTAAATAATCAAAACATCAATATTAATAAAATTCGAGGTTTTAATGGAGTTAAAATTAAAATGTCTCCATTAGCGTTGACTGTCGTAATTGTTGTTGGTGAAAATTACAGTATTCATTGTGAAAAATTGGGGAAAACACCATCCAAATTAAATTCAGACCTACTACATACTTCCAGACAATATAAATGACCAAAGCATGTATCACACTGCCAAGAAAAACAATGATGGACCTAACAGACACCATTATTTGAAATTCAACACAGATCGAACCTGTGGCATAGATTACGCCGACTGCATCCCCTGCAGAGGGGTGAGACCCCCCCCCCCCTTACAAACAGGCACCACCTGGTTTTACACCAAAGTCGCAAGACTCTAGTTAAGGAAAAATAACCTTTCACCAAAGTCGCAAGACTAATTTTTAAAACATTTTAAAAACCGTTTACCAAAGTCGCAAGAAACTGATTTCGGCATTAAATGACCCATCAAGGGTTGATATGCCACTAAACAAATCAATCAACACTGATGTACTCATTGGCAATTACACAAGAAGTCTTTATTTATGATGAAAATAGATTCTTAATTATAATTGTAAATACGTGTTTTGATTTAAAAAAAAATCTTTTTACTATTTTACTTTTCCCTATCCAAATCTGCCATTTCATGTGATAGAACCTAATATTCTTTCTTCATGGAGAGACAAACAACCAGATATTGAACTTGAAGCAACCAGTTTATTGCTGCAACTGCTCAACTATTTTCTCAGTTATTATATTGCTTAAATAATTTTGGCCCTAAAATTTCTGTTTTCTGTTTTAGAACTTTTATATTTTTCTAAAAATGTTTTCTTTCTGTTTCAGTGGATCTACCCAGAAATAGTTGCACATAGCTTGTTGTCCCTTAGTTTAATATTTTCTGGACATTGGATCTTGTTCTGCTTTTATTCCTCTATGACAGCCTGGGTGATTTACAAGTAAGTTTTTACATAAACCTTAACGGTTTTTTGTGGGGTTTTTTTCACACTTCAACAATGTTAAATAATCTACACCGTCCAATGAATGATTCTACATGGCTGAACTATACAATTACCTATGTTAATCCAAATAATACCTGAAATAAAATTCCTTTTATTGTAAATACTCAATATACAGCATGGTCCTGTCGGCTGGGGCCTAGAATACACAGACTGCATCCCCTGCAGAGGGGTAAGACCACTCCAAACAGGGGCCACCTGTTTTTTCACCAAAGTCGCAAAACTGATTTCAGCATTAAATGAGCCACCAATATATTCGATATATATACCTTGACAAGCTGTCTACAAAAATGTGCCTACATTAATTTGCCTACTATAATTTGTCCACAATTTGTATACATAAATTGTGTATTCAAAAAGAAACCGAATTAAGAACTAAATGACCCACCAAGGGTCGATGTGCTGTTATTCAATCAATCAACAGCAATAAATCCTTTTTCTTCTCATAAATCACGTATAGATACTCCCATCGCAGTAATATTAGAAAAAAAAAGAAGTTAACCAGTGTTTTTGGAAAATAATAAACTCTGAAACAAATGACCAATCAACGTTTGCTAAAACCGACTTTTAGCAAGCTGATTTTTGGTAAGATGAACCAGACCATGTAATGTATATGAAAAAAGTCTGTCTTACCAAACATCTTCTAAGGAGTTTATTTAATATACAATTGTTTATAATAAAGTGAATACTTGGCAATTGATCATCAAATCTATGAATCTTGTAGTCTTTAAGGCACCGTTACTGGTTACATGTAATACCTATATAGATAGAAGCAGGAACATATAACAATGCAAGGACAATTATAGATAGAGATTTAGTCAAAGTAAAAGAAAAATATACTTAACTGTTCTATATTAATCTGCCAGAAAACCCTTTACATGTAATTATAATAATCGCCTAAAGGACTAAGCTTCAAATTGATCACCTCATTCTGACTTGAGGCAGATTGAGTATCTGCTGTTGATCTCACCAAGATGATAGTTTTTACTTGTAAGCCATTATATTTGCTGTGTCTACAAAGTTAAAATAGAAACAATTGATCTTCATTACCTATCAAAGTAACTTTACTCTGAAGAAATATATTTTAGTTACTATGCTTATTTTCTTAAATTTAATAATTTCTGCATAAATGTCACAATAAATTCTGTTATTCATTTCTAAGGATAATTTATCACCCCAAAAAACAGAATGTGAATACGTTCTTTTTTTTTTTTTACTGTGTGTTTGTGTGTGTGTGTATATATATATATATATATAATGAAAGCTTTGTAGCTTCAAACACTAAAGATGTTGCTGAAAAAAAAAATGTTTTCTCTTTTAATATAGAAGTTTCATATTTATATAAGTCTTACAGTCTTTAAGATGTTACTATGGAAAATGTTTTTAAACTAAAGATCTTTCCTACAGAAATGTTTTTATGTTCTGTTAATTCTTTATTTCATTACTTGTCATGTAAGTCAATTATTCACTAATAACTGTTAATGAGAGATGTTCAGAGTGATTTAGGTTTTACACAGAATTAGATCTTATAGTACTATGAGTAAAAAAGATTTTCTTGTAGGGATCATCAGTTGTTTGCCATGAAACAGTTTCATGGATTTAAAAATAAGGTTCCCCAAACTATAATTCTTATATTTAGTTTATTTTGTTTTAGGGCAGTATCATAATATAAGTAGTTTGTTGTTTTGTTTGGGGCATTATCATAGTGTATTTTTATATTTAATGCAACATTATCAAAATGACCTAGCTAGTAAACGGCCGATGGTGGATCAGTTGGCAGTACAACGGATGGTAACCGTGTGTTTCCTTGAGTTAATGACATATTCCACTGAAGAGTTTGATACAAAATGCATTTCCAAAAAAAGATTTTTTCTAACCTTATTTATGTATCCTCCAAGTCTTGTATATTATTGCAAATGTGAGGCCTCAACAGAATCTACTCTTATTTATATGAAACCATATTCCTATATTAGCTATTGCCATATAATGGACTCGACCATCAATATTATCCAAACATTTGTTACCATAGCATTCTGTGTTCAATCTCCCATCACACCAAGCTAACACTAACAGTCAAACAAATGAAACTGAACCATTCGTTTTCCCCTGTACCTGGTTTTAGCCATTTTAGTGTTCTTTCACA
>VCCN01000156.1:1881217-1902474 GCA_006491835.1 Architeuthis dux
TGGGTTCGATCCCCGCACAGTTTGTTTCTTTATTCACATTTAAAATTTAGGTCGCTCACACTGGCACCAAAAGTCCCCAAAATATATTCAATAAGTGCATTTTCTCTTGTTATTTGATAATTTTGAGTAAGAAAAATGAATAGCTGATGATTTCAGTGCAGTTTCCCATATATTGATATATAATTAATGTTTCAATTGACACTTTTTCATTGTAGCTGCTGTATTTTTACCAATTTGATATTTCTACTTGAAAATTGCCTTCTTTTATTTAAAATTGGTATTAAAAAAATGGTCAGAAAATTAGATTTTATATTTCTCTGAGAAATTGCCATCATGTTCTCATTTTTTAATGAACCAATTTATTAACAATATAAGTGGATTAATATATTCTTCTGTCATTCTTGTTATTTTTGTTCAACATAAAATTGCAAATCTTATTTATTTAAAAATAAATTGAAAAACTCATGAAATATAAACTTATTTATTCAATCAAAAAATATTGCCCCACTTTGTTACTTAGTTAATTCCTTTTGTAATGTTAAAAAGCCATATTTATCATTAGGTTCAGGTAACTTTCTTCCAAATAAACTAGATACAATGTTTAAACATTTATATAACTATTTGAAAAAAAGAATTTTTAAAAAATTAAATTTGACTAATTTTTACCTTCATCCTAATAAGGTAAAAACTAGTCAAATTTAATGAAAAAATACTGTAGTACAATACTTCATCCAATAATAATAAAGATTGATTTATAAAGACAACTAGGTCTCCTGTAAAACATAAATATGGCGCAGAGAGTCGGTTGTAGAGAGTGAGTTTATAAGTGTAAATCAGCTTCTGATGAAGTCCTCGTGGCCGATTGGTAAAAGCAGCTAGGCATAAACTAGTCTCCCTCTGACAATGAGTTTGTGAGTTCTATTCTCACTGAAGGCTTAGTTTTTATATCCGATTTGCACTGTTATTCGTTGCCATAGAAACAATGGCCCAAATTAATAAGTTGTTTTTATACAACTAAAATTAAGATGAAGGTAAAAACTAGTTACATTTAATAAAAAAAATACTGTAGTATAATACTTCATCGAATAAAGATTGATTTATATGACTTCTCAGATATTTGTTAAAAAATAACAATTGACGTTTGTAAGATTTCTTTATGCAATAGGAAAGCTAATTCTGTTACCCTAGGAAAAATAAAAACTGTTAGTATTGTGAAAAATAAAATGTTTATGAAACATGCATTTTTTTTTTTTTTTTTTTTTTTTTTTTTAATTGGTGAAAATAATTTAAATCAATTTTCTATTAATCAAATCATTATAATGTTAGTTTTCAAAGTAAATTGTAATAGGAAAAATATTTAATGAATAGAACAAGTTGCCAAATAAAACTATTGTTCCGGTTTTTAAATTTTCGAATTTAACCAAATGCTAGTGGAGGGAACATTTCTTTAGAAATATCATGTTTCTACATCAAAATAAATAGTTTACAAATCTAAATAACATACATTGTTCTGCCCATTTAACTCAGGAAAATTGGTATTTCCCTATTTGCTGGGTCTGTAATTCTTTTTATAAAAGCAAGTATTTGACCGTCTCATAGTTTGGTTAGTTTTTATACAGTATAAATTTGATAAAATTCAAATTTGGATTAAATTTCATGGGTTTTTCTTTGTTGAAAATGGTTTTACAAATTTTAAAAATTAAATTTTTTTTTTTTCTTTTTCTTAAAATATGTTGCTAACAATTCTAATTAATATTGATTTTTAATTTTCTTTGCAGCCATTATAAAGAATAAAATAGTTACAATTGAAAATGTTTGTTTTTATTGTACTTTTATTTATGGTGACTTTTTTAAAAATTATTTTTTTTAAAGACTCTTGTAATAAAACAATTTAAAGATTTTATTTAGTGATATCCATTTTCAATGAAATCATAAATAACACTAATCATTTATCCAAACTCATGGAATTTAATTTGAATTTTATCATTTATATTCAATTAAAACTAGCCAAAATATAAGATGGGGTAACTAACTCATTTTTATAAACAAATTGCACACCCAGATATTCGGAAAGTACTGGAAAATTTAAGTGAATCAGTTGAAATTCATTTTTATATACAAATGTGCAATAAGCTAATATTCTTCGAATTAATAAGGTCTGTATTCTTTCACATAGATTTATTGTTATTCTAACAGAAAGCAATGTGGGAAGCATCTTATTGTTGTTTACCTTAATTTTGCGTTCACATTTCTCCATTTGATGGAATTACAAAACATTTTTGAGGAAAAAAAATGTATATTATTTATAACTGCATTTCTTTATGAACATCAAATGTTTCCATCTAATTTTTTTTTCTTCTTCTTTTTTTAAAGGCTTATTGACATTGCAACAAGCAAGAGAGATTCATAAAGGATCTTTAGAAAATTCTCTTCAATCCATTATCAAAATGTTACAGAAACGGCTCACATTCAGAACATTTGGAATTCTATAGAAAAATCAACTGATCTTTAGTTCAAGAAATAAATAATAGGTGACTTGGTTCGAAGCTCTCAACTAGTTACTTGCTTGGTAAAACTATCAATAAATCTTGAAGCAAGTCAACCAGATCGGTTGATATTTATTTCTGGGTTAGGACACTATATTTCTCACAACTCTCTTCAGGAGTTTTGGAATTGTGAGCAAACTTATTTTTGCAACGAACACATTAATTTCTCGTGGCGATGAACGTTGTCAAGGGAAATAACTCTTAAAATGAAAAAATGACTTATGCTTCCGCAAAAGTAGTGGCGATTGCTTTTGCACTGTGAAAATTGGTTTTCCATTTAAGAAAAGGTGGATTTTACAAAAAGTGGGATTTGCACGAATGAATTTGGTTTGGAAAAAAAGCAGCTTTTGCAGTCTTGTAAATGTAGCCAGATGCAATTTGCACATGCAGTAGTGCCAACTACACAACTTGCTATTTTTAATCTCACGCAAATAAAAGGCACTTATTTGCAATATAAAAAAAGGTATACTGATGTATAAGGTATACATTAATCTGAATTAAAAAAAAAAAAATTAGAAAAATGAGTTGAAGTAAAATATCTTGTGCAAATGTAAGACTTTAGCACAAATGTGCAAATCAAAAATCATGAGGTCTATATACTGAAAGTGAATTAATTTTTCACTAAAAAGCTTTGCATTTTCATTAGAAAGTTGTTTTTTTTCTTTTTTTTCCAAGTAATAAAATATTTTCTGCTATATTTTGGTTTTTGCAGTATATAAGAAGTATGTGATTTGCAACTGTCTTAGTGCATTACTATCAGAATCGGTATATTCATTGGATATGATTTTTTAAATCTGTAATGGTATACATTTTCTAATGAAAAAACACTGGTCACATTGAATTTTGAGTAAATTGGGACCATTAAAAACATTGTTTTTCAACTGTCAACTATTAGATATTGTGGAAAATAATGTTTTGACCAAAGCCAAGTATGACAAATGACTTTTCTTCCAGGAATATCAATTTAATAATGAATACAAATGGTTATGGCTTGTGCAATATGACAAAGAGCCAGTGTCGTCAGGAGATAATCCGAGCTTTATCTCAGAGACTTGCCCAACACAGGCATTGAAATGGTAGCCTGCATTTTCATAGCAGAAATGGCTATTTCCTAGCCACTTTTTATAGCTAAAACGAAACAATAAAACTACTGTTCATCTGGTGTTGCTAATTTTGACAATGTTATTCAAAGCTTTTGAGGGCAATAAGTAAAATAAAATCATTTTAAATAATCTAATGATTGTCTAATGAAAATTGTAGTTTGTCTAATCAAATTTACACATACCAATGTGGAAAAGAAAGATTGAGAAAAGTGTGTTACGTCTCAAACATTTATTATCATGAAGATAAATCTTTATGCATTTTGTCACCTTGAAACGACATCAGAAGAGAATTGAACATAGCAGCGATGTGCAACGATCCATGTTGGATAGTGGAAATCCACACAACAAACACTTTGGTATGTGATAAATTAGGATTTATGGTCTTAAATCTGTTTAGCAATAATACAAATAGGTGATTTTACACTAATAAAGGTATAACATTTCATAACAGAAGGTGATTGACATTTGAAAAAATGTTTTTTTTAAATTGTTTTAACCCAGTGAAAAATAGTATTTGCTGTTTGAAAATAGCTGATATCTTGAAAGCCTTTTGCTTTGTCATTTGCAATACTAAAAGAAAGGTGTTACACAATGACATTTTTGACTTATTGCAAAATAGCTTAATGAACATTTCATTTTAGTATGAAAAAAAAGTATACAATTTGTATATACAAGCATACATCATAATCATATTTACACAATATCTAGGGCCTTAAACCTTTTAGTGTGAAAAAAGGTATACAATTTGTAAATACAAGCACACATCATAATCAAATTTACACAATATCTAGGGCCTTAAACCTTTGCGGTGGTGTAATAAACATCATAATTCTGCTTAAAAACATTTGCATCTATTGATAGCACTACATAATCTGGTAATCTATTCCAAAGTCCCATTGCTAAAAAAGAATTTTCTGATATTCAATCTACTTCTATTTGCTTCTACCGTATATGTGTGGCCTCTCAGTCCCTTGTACCCCCTTCTAGTAAAAAAATACATCAGGGTTTACTACTTCTAAACCATGCATAATCTTAAACATTTCTATTAAGTCTCGCCGATCTCTCCCATTTTCTAACAATGTTAATCCTAACAGTTTTAGCCTATCCTCATAACTCATACTTTTTAATTCCAGTACTAACTTAGTTGCTTGTCTCTGGACAGTAAAATTATACGAAAATTTGCTACACAACCAAATGAATTTTGTAATATTGTATTTGCTGATGGGTCTTCAAAGATTTTGCAACAGGCTTCTGCAGCATAAAAGTTTTGCTATATTAAAATTTCCTTGAATTTTGTAAAAATGTTTCTGCTGTAGAAAAAATGATTCACAATGAAAAAAATACCTTTTGCAAATGAAAATGTCACAAAATGTCTTTTGCCATTGTTTTACACTAACAAACCAACCTCGGATTTGCAACTGCAAACAACCGAGGGATTTATTACTCGTGCAAAAGCTATTTCAATTGCAATAGTAACACGGCTTTTGCAAAATGAAATTATGCTTTTAGCCATGTTTGGAATCTGACAATACACTTTTGCTGGCAGCCTTTGGCTAGGATCAAAGTGGAGTATCTGTGCCTCGAAACAGCCATAGCCTCGAAGATCAGAGAACCACGGCCCTTCGGGGGTCCTTGTGGCATGCTAGGGTATCTACGGATACCTGGGAGAAGTTGCACAGGATATCTTGGCCAGCTGGTCAGGAGGCGATCACCATTAGCATGCTCGGGATTCGTCCTGAGAAGCTTTTGACCACTGACCAGCTCATCCCGGTCCTCGTGGCATTTGTCTCAGTGACAGGGATTTGGGATTCTCCCCCCTCAAGTCTCTAGTCACAGGATGTCCCCACCCCCACTGAATCCGGCACTAAATGACCCACCAAGGCTCGATGTGCTGTTAAACAAACTTTTGCCGGTACTTTCTGATTTCCTGGGTTTCAGACATTCACAGAAAATATCCCTTACAAAATATACTGTGTTACCCAAAACAATTTCATCGTATTAAAATGACACTTCATTTTAATTTTAATTTCATTATATTTAATTAAATTTTGCAAGATTTTATTTCAATTTGCAAAAACAAAAGTTGGTTTTAATCAGTGCTTTCACATGACATAGCGTTTTGAAATTTAATCCAATCCACCAGAAAAAACTTTTTCAAAATATCTCCTCCAGTCATAAAAATCATAAATACTTTGATTCATTTCATTATTATTATTAAAAGATTTTTATTACTTACTTTCATCTTAATATTCTACTCTATTTTTATCACAAATTTATTTTAATGTATTTGCAACATGGATTTAGATGATAGCACCAAAGCATCAAAATAAATTGTTTGTTTTGTAAAAAGTTGAAAAGGAAAGATAATTTAATGAATATGACGGAATTTTCTTCAGCACAGTAATTGGTTCGAGTAACACCGGTATAATATTACGTAAGAGATTCTTTTCGAAAAGTATCCTTTTGTCAAATGAGTCTCTCGCAACTGTATTCAACCAAAGGAATATGCTTTTGACCAGGAGAAAAAAAGAGTTGCAATTGTACAAAGGTTATAGCATTATGAAATTTGTCTCTTGCAATATGATAAAAAAGCCCTTTGCAATTGTTTTGCACAAATTTTGTTTCATTTTGCTAGACGTAGTAATTTATGAAATTTGCAATACCAGAAATATAATTTGCAAATACCATTATTTAAAAAAAACCAACATGGGGTTGCTTCCTAGAATTATCTCTCCATTTTACGTATGAGCGTAAAGTAGAGATAACTCTTATTAGCCTTAAAATCAACTAAGGATTATCTCCCCTTTTTCAACAACAGAAAAAGGGTGTCTATTAATTCGACTAGTTTTCACCTTCATCCTAATTTTAGTTGTTTTTATACAACTTATTAATTCGGGCCACTTATTATTGGATGACGTATTGTAACAAAATGAAATATAAATTAATAAGTTGTATAAAAACAACTATAATTAGGTTGAAGGTAAAAACTAGTCAAATTTAATAAAAAGTGGTGTCTTACAATACTTCATCCAATAAAAAAAAATTGATTTAGAAAAACAATTAAATTTATTCAAAGCAATAATCTGTTTTTCTTCGCGGGTGAGATAATCGTTCTTTTTAAGGCTAACGGAGTTATCTTCATTTTACGCGCACATTCTAGGAATCTACCAATATGGTATTAAATGTTGACAAATTCATTTCGTCACAAAGCATTTTTCTAAAGAAATTTCTGCAAGAGCCGAAATGACACTACAAAAACTTTCAACGTAGAACTGTGCTCTTAAGAGTCAAATTAAATCTTAAACTATGATTTTTAAATTAGCCGCCATTTTGTTCACCTTTTCGATAATTTAAAAATTTCCAAAGTTTGTAATTTTAAAAAATACTAAAAATCAAGTCTTCTTCCTATGGATTTGTTTAAATTATAAAAACTTAGTCTCATCATTACTCAACAATAATTAACAGAATAATTACGATTTTATTCGCGAAAACAACATTAAATACCTTTTTTCGCGTGGCGGTGGTGAGGTGTGTGTCAAATATCTGTCGACAGGGTCAATTTTGAGTGATTTACGAGAGAATCTGTCAACATAAACAGCAGCAGGTGCCGTGTACGGAAAGCAATAACTCTACTACTTTTCATGAACACATGTAATACAGTGGTCTTCTCTTCTCCCGGAGTAAAGACCAACCGTAGAAAATATCGCTCAATGAAATCTGAGACAAAAACAGCAACAAAATTTAAATATGATATCAAAAAAGATTTTTCGTGATTTTTCGTTCATTTAGTAAAATATAATTTATAGCTATTTTCGGTAACAAGAGAAATAATCTTAGCATTAAAATATTTTTTATAGAGATTTTTTTAAATCAAAAACCTTTGAAAATTCAAATTTTTATTGTTTCTGTTACAGAAACAGTAAAAATTTGAATTTTCAAAATTTTTTATTATTTCTCTTGTTACGGAAAATAGCTAAACATTATATTTTACTAAATGAATGAAAAATATTGCCAATTACATTCCTAATTTAGACATTTTTTACGGAAAAACTCCAATAGCTTTTTCAAAAAGGGGCAGTAGAATTTATATTTTCATAGTCTTGACTTTCATGATGTGAAAAAAATCGTCAAATGTTTTAAGGAATGTTAATCACAATGAAAAAATATTTTTCTCTCTGAAATTTGGAATAGAAACTTATTTGAAATAAATTTCATCCTTTATTAGATAAGTATTGAAAATTTTTTAAATTCCAAAACCGCCTTGGTTAAACCAAAAAACTCTGAGAACTACCTGGAAAAAATACTCCAGTTGGATTCGGTTCCTTAACACAATGCGAGGGCAAGAATATACGGATTACCACATAAAAAAGAACCAGGCTGCACACGCAACCAAGTCTGCGAGACGAAAATATGAGAAGTCACTGGCAAAAGAGTGCAGAGCCAACCCCAAATGTGTATGGAAGTACCTTTGAGCTGCAAACAAAATCCAAACCAACATACCTAACCTGCGAAGAACTGATGGCAGCTATACAACCACTGATAAGGAAATTGCCAAAACATTAAATGAGCAATATTTCACTGAGGAAGACCTGTCAAATGTTCCCAACATACCTCCCAAATCGATATTGACTGAATATCTAGACAAGATCACTATAAGTGATGCTGATGTAATAGAGATCCTAAAAGAAATTACAGTCCAACAAATCTCCAGGTCTTGACACCTGAGAGTACTGAAAGAGATGGCAGACACACTACTCATTCCACTTACTATCATATACTAAAAGAGTATAGAATCAAGAGAACTACCAACACATTGGAAAGAGGCAGTCATCAGCCCTATATTTAAAAAAGGTGATAGAAGTGACCCAGGGAACTACCGTCCTGTTTCTCTAACCTCTATTACTTGCAAAATACTGGAAAAAATAATAGTCTCCAAAATCATCAAACACATAAAATCCAACAACATGGCATGTAAAGAACAACATGGATTTACTCAAGGAAAAAGTGTAACCACAAACTCAAATATTTGGTCAGAACAATATCCTGGTAGATGTCCTATACCTTGACTATAAAAAGGCTTTTGACACAGTTCCACATATGCACCTTATTAACCAAGTGGTATTACTGGATGTTGCAATGGATTAGATCATTCCTGACCAACCACCGCCAGAAAGTTTTGGTAAATGGAGAAGAGTCATCCTGGTCCCCAGTCCTCAGTGGAATCGCTCAGGGATCCATCCGGGGCCAATACTGTTCTCACTGTTTGTGAATGATCTGCCAAGGGATATCTGTACCCTCATAAGTATGTTTGCTGATGACACAAATATCCACTCAGCGTTAACGTCTGATGAATCTGGAGACCAACTTGTGGAGGACCTCTGCACATTGCAACAGTGGGCCAAATCTACGCAGATGAAATTTCATCTCGACAAATGCAAGGTCATGCACCTAGGTATAACCAACAAAAAAAGAAACTACACCATGATTAAAGATGACAGAACACAACACACACTGAAGGAAACTACAGTGGAGAAAGATCTTGGCGTTTATATAGACAACTCACTTAACTTCACTGCGCATATACAAAACAAAGTGAATACAGCAAATAAGACACTCGACTACATAAGACACTCATTTAAATTCATTGATGAGGAGAGCTTCCTACTGGTACATCCCCATCTGGAGTTTGCTTCCTGCATATGGTCTCCTAACCTGAAGTACAACTCAGATGCCATAGAAAGAGTTCAGAGGAGAGCCACCAAGATCATTCCAAGATTGGGAAATGTATCCTACACTGAAAGATTAAAACAACTTAATCTAGAGACCATTGAATACATAAGTAACCGTGCATTCAAGTATAGTAATCAGTTTTATTTACAATATACGCAAGATTTACACTATTTTTATTCAAAAATATCTCCGGTTCTATAAGGTGTACATAATAATTTTTATCTCATATTTGGCCAATCTTTCAACTTAGTAATGACACTAACATTTTTCAATGATAAAATATATGATTTTGACATTTATTTTGTCAAAGGTCAGCATAGATGCCTAAAAGCTATACAAGAGCAAATGCCTTATTTTCAACTTTTTGTCATATAGTAATCATGGTTATCTCCTAAAATACAAATAAGAGTTATCTCCTAATGTCACAATTTTGGTCAAAGAGCAAATGTCACAAATTTTGGTCATTTTGGTCCTCAATTTCATATTACAAGATTACTAGTATTCAAACTTCATAGCTTATGCTATGTACAAAGCATTTGCTCTATGTTACAATTGCAACTCATTTTTTTATAGTTGAAAGAATATCTTCTATGGAAAAGGCGATTAGGCTAGAAAAATTAGCTTTTTGCATAGGAAAAAAACCCCAAAAAAACTGATCTTCAAAAAATATTGTAATCATTTGCCACTTGAAAAATATTCTGCAATCATGCAAAACACAGCATTTTCACAAAGGAAATTGCCAGAAATATAAATTTATTAAGAAATAATTTCTTTTTGATCTGAAAAACATCAATGATAATAATAATGAGCTTTTGGAAACGTTCTAAAAATTCTACTATGAGAATTGGCTTTCGCTAAGGTAGAAAAATAAACAAGCATGGCTGCTGCAGGGGCAAACTCCATTCCAACTTCTATTCTGACTGAAGATGATTACTGCAACTTTTGTAATGTATATATGATAAATAAAAAATTATGAAAAAATTGTATTTATTTATTAGAATGAAATAAGCCCTTGTGTATTTGTAACATAAGTTTTCGTAGATATATAAGACTTGAGAGCCGCTTATGAATCACTTGGTTGTGATTTCAAATCACGGTAGGGAAATGTTAATTATGTTAGGTTTGGTTTAACCTGACGGGATAGACAAACAGTGAAGAGTGTTCTTGTTATTGTCAAACTCCAGTCCAAGTTTCTACCAAGACTGGTATTTTCAGGAACCAAATTCCACTTTTCTAAAAGACTTCTTTCCTTAAAATGAGATTTTACATGAATAAATTTGGTGATACTTGGTGATACAATAAATAGTACCAACTGCTTTTCTGCAAGATTTCCATCTGAAAAATAATTTTTATTAACATTTTGCAAATGTTCTAAAAGCTTTTTATGAAAATTACTTTTGCAAAAACTTTTCTTCTTCAATACAGACAAGTTTGTTGTGAATTCAGATATTTGATGAGGGGTACAGTAGTCCGTTTTCTGTTTTTAAAAAAATGCTTAACGAATATTCCAGTATCCACAGGCAGAATATGAGCTCGGATTGTCAATTATTTTTCTATTATAACACAGTGTCAATAAAGAGGTTAAAATTGTTAAACAACTAAAATTCTGGTTTAAATAATTCAGATTTAATAACAGTAAAATATTGAGAAAGCTAAGTTGTCTTTGATTTTACACTAACTTATGTAGCGGCTACTTTCATAAAAATAGTAGTAAATATGAAAATAGGGATCTGAGCATCGGGCTGGTTTTATCATCACGGTCAAAACCAGCCTGAACCATATGAAATACAAAAGTAAATATAGTTCCTCTTTTTCCGTGATGTCAGCACTATTATAAAAACCCTGTCTATATGGATTTCATTGTTTACTAGCCTGTCCCTTCTTAGACACGTTAAAAACCTTGCCTACACAGATACGTTTATACGCATTCGCATCTACACTTTCCTACTAGACACCCCCCTTTCCTCTCTCGGCAAAACAGCCTAAATAATGTGGCATATGTACGGTTTATCCTGCCCCTAGAGCCAAGAATGTATTTCTCTTCTTACTGAACTTACACAATAACCCAGTACTTATATTGGTATACATTAGAGACCAATCTCTACTGTTATCTTCTCAGTATCTCACTACGTCTAAGGAACCAACATGATTGCTTACAAGGTAGTGTATCTTTAAGCGACACCAACCTCTTTATTAATCGTACAATCTTTCCTTTATTAAGATGCATATATGTACCTCATTTCATTTCATGTTGTTTTATTAAATGTAACGTTTATTACTATCTGATGCCTTTGTTCTCTTTCTCTTAATATTGTGTCTTTGTTCATATTTGCCCGCCAAAATCAAACATGGCTGCTCACCATGTGCTACATATTTCCCTCCTACTTTCACAGTGAGAATTACTGCCACTACAACCACTAATGGCTACCACTACTACAGGCTGCTGCTGCTATTTACAGCCAACACCATTTCGCCACTACTTCCTGAAGGGAAAATTATCCACATTCACACACTTTATTTGGCCGCTATTTCCTTTGGAGAATTCATTTACATTAATTCACTTCTCGCTTTACAACTTTCACTACATTTTAAATATAACTTAAATTGTTAAATAACTAAAATTCTTCAACTGGTTCTTCGGACGATTGAACTCCTACTATATCTATACCGGAGAAATGGGCCGCCCCCTCAGACTTGATGAACACAAGATAGCCATAATCAGGGGCGAAATAGAAAAATTGGTTATGGCTGACCACATCTGGAGAGAAACGGTGACCATCTTCCGCTCTGGGAGCAAGTCCAGATTATTGACAGAGAACGATGTTGGAAGCAGAGACATCTAATGAACATCCTGGTGCAGTCATGTTACTGTGTGTCAATTTTCCTACCCAGAATCCCCCATAATGTTCCTTCAAGTAGAAATGGGTCTAAAATTAGTGATGGCTGACCAAAAAATTGAATGATATTGCTCTTCTAGCAAACTCAATATCATCACTCATCATGATTAAAAAGGCTTGGGTTTAACCCATAAGAACCCACTGTGACACCCGTGTCACATACAATTTAATTGATCTGCACAGTCTCTTATATAATATTATATTTTATCCTTGATTCTAACTCATGAATTGTACTAAATGACATCTAATGAACTTCCTGGTGCAGTCATGTGACTGTATGTCAATTTGCCTACCCATAATCATACAATGTTTCTTCAAGTAGAAATGGGTCTGGGTTCTTTTAATTTTAATATTGTATCTTGTAACTTGAAGCATTTAAGAGCATTCATTAGATTCTCACTTGTATGGTCTACTTCAATATCACTTAACTACTCTCTAGCCATAAAGACCAATACTCTCCTCAAGGTTTGTAAGATGTGACAAAACAACATTCTCTCATAATATGATTATTAAAGAGAAAACCTTTGTCAAAGAAATATTGCTTGGTCATAAATGACCAAGGGAAATCACATATTTCCTCTTACTTGAACCCCACCACAATTCAGCCAAAGATCCCCAAGCTAATTGATCTGCACAGTCTCTTATATAATATTATATTTTATCCTTGATTTTAACTCATGAAGTTTACTAAATGACATCTAATAAACATCCTGGTGCAGTCACGTGACTGTGTCAATTTGCCTACCGATAATCCCACCTAATGTTCCTTCAAGTAGAAATAGGTCTGGGTTCTTATGGGTTTGAAATATATTCAAATATCAAGTTAGAATTATTCTGAAAGGGAAAAAAGGAATAAAAATAAGAAAATGTTGACAGTTGAGTAAGCAATTTTCTTTAAAAAAAAGAAAAGAAAAAAACTAAATTTTATTGGTAGAATCATCTTTAATGATTGTTTATACAGTCACAAAAAACAATGTCCCTGCAGTCTATTATTGTCTCAATTAAAGCATTGGAAAAACATAGACGGCCAAATAAAAAAAATAGTAAGAAAAATTCCCTTTTGCCACATGTAGTTACTGAATTTATTGAAATGACTTTTTCTGTATTATAAATATACACACAAAAAAAAGTAGATACCATATATATCCGTAGCCCTAATTATGGGCTATGAAATCCTGGAGAAAAAAAAAACATCTCTCGTGTATAATATGCACCGACTTTTCAGAATTTGTAGCAGCTAAATTTAACCTTTGTTCAACTTTATACCCAGTTTGTATTGACTAAAAAAATTTTTTTTATATAATTTACATTACATTCTGAAACATGAAATTTACACAGTCTTTAGAGATTCAAATTCTTTGTTCAAATATCAGTTAGCTTGGACAATGATATAAGTTAGTTTCGGTCATGCTGTCCAAAATATGGCCATGAACTCGGCCTGGAAAAAAGGGGTAACATTTAGTTCCTGTGTATAATATGCACCCCTAAGTTTTAGGTTTAAAAACTTGGAAAAAAAGAGTGTTTTATACATGAATATATACGGTATTGCCTTCACTTTTAATAATGTTCTACTAGTAAGAAAACTCTGAACCAGTTTTGAATAAAATAAGATTTTTTTTTTTTTTTTAAATTGAAAAAAGCCAGAATTTTTTCCCATATAAGTGGAAAGTGTTGTGTTTTTTTCTCCTTTTGACTTAAAAGGAAAAAATAAGAAAATCTAAAAAGAGAATTTTGTAAAATGGTAACGCAAAAATTTTGGAAATATCTGCTAGCAGCTTTCTATTTGGTTTCAGTGACTGAATACAAGAACAACTTCGAGTTGAAATAGCTTTAAATGATAATTCTGAAAAATCTTAAATGGTTGGTGCACAAATCAAATTCAGAATTATAAGAAAAAAAAAATGGAGGGATTTTTAAACACACATTACAAGGTTTCGGTAATTCGCATTTTGAATTTAAAGATTTTAAACATTTCCTGGCAGGAACCGTTAATACAACTAGATAATTTTGTTAACATTTCACTGCTAAGCCCTGATGGATCTGCCCCCTGACAATAGTATAGCATCTGTAAAGTTAAAGTTTGTGGAAATTAAGTAATTGGCCTTGATCACAACCATGGAGAAATTGTCCAGGCGGCAATTGTCAAGAATCATTCATCTAGAGGGTTGGCGGCAGTGGTCCTATGGGGGTAATTGTTCCTGAGGGAGTTGTCCTGATATGAGCCCTTGTATATGGCGAATGGGCAAAAATAGTATAACATTTAACATTTTAACATTTATTTTAGTGTGAAAAAAAGTATACAAATTGTATATACAAGCACACATCATATCTCGGGCTCATACTTTTTAATTCTGGTTCTAACATAGTTGCTCGCCTTTGGACTCTTTCTAAAAGATTTTTTATATCTCTCCAAGTACGGTGATCAGGCCTGGGCACAGTACCTGAGGTGTGGATGGCCATAAATCTTATATAGTATAAGGAATGAGTCCTTGTCTCTGGACTGGTATGAAAAGGTATGCTTAATCAGTCATAGCACCCTGTTCGCTTTAGCAGCAACACTAGCAATATACCTGGAGAATGATAGTTTATCAGTTATGATACCAAGATCCTTTTCATCGTTTACAATATCTAGTATATTTCCATTCATACAGTAATCGTAACACAGATTTCTATTTCCTACATGTAGCACCTTACATTTATCTTCATTAAAAGCTAATAACCATTCTCTTGACCATAGCATTAATTTATCTAGGTCCTCCTGTACTCTTCCTTGGTCAACCAGTTACAAGACTAGTTAGTACAATTTGGTATCATCTGCAAAAATTTTATATTTTATAGATATTGTATCCAGTAGATCATTAATAAATAATAAAAATAGTACTGGTCCAAGCACAAACCCCTGTGACACACCACTACTTATATACCTCCAGTCACATTTAGAACGATTTATAGAGACTGTTTCCTACCCTGCAGGAAGTCTTCCAGCCAACAAGTTAGTTTGCCAGCTATGCCACATCTTTGCAGTTTGTAAATCAGCCTACAATGAGGAACTGAGTCAAATTTTGAAATCTAGGTATAACGCATCAAAAGGAACACCCTCATCATACAATTTTGTTGACTCTTCGAGCATAGTAAACAGATTCGTTAGACAAGATCTTCCCCCTTTAAAGCCATGTTATTCATCACACAATATACTAATATACTATATACAGTATAAACTAATTTAGAAAAATTGTTTTTGCTATAGATCCTAAAGTATTTGGTTTTATTTTGAGGGAAAATAAAAAATGAATTCATGAAATCTTTGGATGGAATATTTTAAAAGAAATTTCTGCAGAAATAACTAAGATTTTTGATTGAAATTAAGAAGGATCTCTTGAGCTGGTCAGTCATATCTTTTAAGGACATTTTCAAATTTAAAAAAAAAATTATTAATTAAACATTTTAAAAATGAAAAATAATATTTTACAAATTTTTTGATGAAGTACCCTTAAAATTTACAAGCATTCCTCCTCTATTTGAAAAAGTGGAAATTTAAGAGAACCACTCACAAATTTGCATAGCAATATATGAAAATGAATTAGAATAAACAGATCAATTATCTTTGACCCAACTTCAAACTGTATTAAATAAAATTCTAAGAAGTCCCAAACCATTTATCTTAAATGCATAACCTCATTAGGGCACCTTCCACAGAACAGGGTTGTCAGATTTGGTCAGAAGGGGAGATAATCCAAGCGCTATATCAGAGACTTACCCAACACAGGCATTGGAATAGACAGAGGTTCAATACAAGCCTCTTGATTGATTGATTGAGTGATTTGTTTAGCAGCATATCAACCCTTGATATGTTATTTAATGCCAAAATCATTTTAAAATTCCAAAAAATAGAGTCTTGCGACTTTGGTGAAAGGATATTTTTCTTGTTTTTAAATAGAGTCTTGCGACTTTGGTGAAAGGTTACTTTTCCTTAAAGTCTTGTGGCTTTGATACAAAAACAGGTGGCCCCTGTTTGGTGGGGTCTTACCCCTCTGCAGGGGATGCAGTCGGCATATTCTAGGCACCAGCCGACAAAGCCCAAGCCTCTTGAGGTGGGCCTGCCTCAACAGGTTGGTATTGAACCTCTGCCTCCAAACTTGCTCGATTTCCAAAATAGATGTTATTCCAATGCCTGTGTTGAGTAAGTCTCTGATATAAAGCTTGGATTATCTCCCCTTCTGGCGAAATCTGGCAACCCTGCCACAGAGCGAGTGTTAAGAAGCTAGTTTCACTAGGGAGTTTGATCTATTCATTGTGAGAAGAAAGAAAAATGGAGTGTAAAGTTTGATGGGAAGCTGTGGAATTAGCCTAGAGGAGCAAAGAGTAAAAGAAAATACCGGGATTTGTTAAAAGTTCTTTTGCCTACTTTTTAATGTCATGCTGAACGTTTCCTAGTGTTAATCCTTGTAGCGTAACACCATGTAATTGTTGTCTTTTTCTTTGATGAAACCAAACCGAGAATAATAAGGCAATAAGTGGTTCTTGCATTCTAAGGAAACTTTGTAGCATCCAAATTTTTTACTCTGGCTAATCAAAATGTCCAACAACCTTGAAGAAAGAAAAGAAAAACAATACTTGTTAATAAAACGTAAGCAGTGATTCCAATAAGATGTGAAAAAGAAACACAAATATAAGCAGTAAATAATATTTTTTTTAACTCTTAAATTCATAAACTGATTGTAATTGATAGTGGAATTCTTCAATGAATAGCATAAAGAAAATAGTGGAACTCTTCTGTGAATTGAATAAAAAAAGAATTCACCAGATGATCAAAGGTAGATGATTTTAATCAAAAGTTTTTTCCCTTGAAATTGACATTCTATTTTCTTTGTATTCATTTCAGAGTTAAATATCAAAATATAAATGTTATTGTTTTTGAAAAGAATTGTAAAAATATCAAGCTTTAAACAAAATTGGTAATTACATGGCGTTATATTTGTTTTTGCCGAGGTAAAATTTTCACCAATAGGTTTTATATATTATCAGAAACTGTAGTGTCTAGAAGTTTATCATTTTTGGTTCACCAAAAACTAGCCAAATTTCAAATGAAATAAACAAAAACAAAACTAGCATTCCAAGGGAAATTATGAATCACTGCCACCTATGTATGCTTCTTTTAAAAAGTGGTGGTGGGCAGTGATCACTAAAAAGTCCAAATTTAAAAAAAACAAGTGAGAATTCCAAGGGAAATTATGAATCACCACCACCTATATATGCTTCTTTTTACCTTGTAAATTAAACAGTGGTGGTGGGCAGTGATCACTAAAAAGTCCAAATTAAAAAAAAACAAGTGAGAATGCTGCTGGACACAAACTAAGGGATTAATTTGGCATAAAAATACATTGTAAATTAAAGCCCTCATTAAAAATCTATTGTGGGGTGGGATTTTCAAAAATCAAACAAAAACATTTTCCCTACTGATTGAGGGAAGTGTGTGTGTGCAAAATTTCAAGATTCTACTATGAACGGTTAGTGCTGGGCAAAGTCCGGACACAAAGATAGATACATATAAATGTCAGAACACATGAATAACCAAAACCCAGCAACAGTGTTTAAACTGGTCTGTTGTGGGTAACAGTGATTAAAAATTGATGTGTGAATCTTTGGAGCAAACCCATACCTCGAGGTAATAAAAACCAACAACTCAAGTTCAGGTCCAACGGTAAAAAGTTGGATCCAGATTTATCATTAACAATTATGCTACAATTACATTTTACTGATTACGTTACATGGATTATGTTACTGATTACATGTTACATAATTATGCATAGATATGTAGATATTACACAATTGATAACACTGTGCAATGCGATTTTTGTTCCTTAGTAGTGAGTGTTATTTTCTGATTGCTTATACTAGGGCAGTACCCATTCCAAAGGTTCATGTTTGGAAGGGGCTGGACTTTATAGTGTATGGAGCAGCTTGCCATAATTGTCATGTAAAATAATTTTCTGTCCTTCGTATAAAACTACAGCTTTGAAGTATTTTGGTTACTTCTCTTCACTGTGGCCAATTTAGATACCTTATATCTAAATTTAGATAAAGATCTATAATCTTTTATTTATTTTTATTAGATTTTGCGTGCACTGCTGATAAAAGAAAACTCAAACTCAACACTTCACTGCCTTGTTTGCTGACTAATATATCTGAATGTCAACTTTGTACAATGGATAGTTGTCAAGTACTCATGGTGCACACACAGAGTCACAGAAATTTCTTTGTAGTTAGATTTAAAAATGATAAAAAAATGGCTATTTATTCCCTTCAATTTTGCTTTTGTGACCAGGACAGTGATATTCACATCTAATTGTTTTTATTACTTTATCTGATTAAAAATGTGCAAATTTGCCTGTTGTCAAATTGAAAATAAGTAGATTTCAAATTATCACTGTCCTGGTCACAAAAGCAAAGTTTGAAGGGAATAATTGACATTTTCTATACTTTTTAGACATAATCAATCAGAAAATAACACTTATTACTCAGGAACAAAAAACAGTAAAAAACCATTGCACTTATTAGTGTAGAATAAAATTATTTGTTGTATAATGCTGGTAGTGTTTCTTCTCGTTGCCGTGAGAGATGAGAGAGAGAAGATGATGATGACGTCTCATTCCAGGTCTGTGGGCTGACGGGAGCTTAAATCGATTTCAGAGAAAAGGCTCTCCCACTTGGGTGGAGAAAAAGACTACACAATTCCGTATTTTCAATTGGAAATTTGTGGCTTTATTTCCGTCGATATAAATCCTGCATGGTTCGCCGGTTACTTTGAGGCATTGAATTCTGTTTCATTTAGTTTTCTAAACGAGTGGTCGTTTTCCTGAATTACTACTAGCCGTGGTAGTAATCCAAACATCAAGGCTTCTCCCTCTTTTTTCCTCCTTCCTTCACACGTCCGGGTGAAAGAGGGAACTACTTCACCCCTGACCTGTCGCCTGTCTGCTTCTAACCTGCTCTCTCCTCCCTTACCTCTAACGGACAGGACGAGCCAAATCTTCTCTTTGTCCGACCCGTTATTACCAGGATTCAGATCGAAACTGCCCCTTATTTGAAGATCAGAGCCCCTTAAAAGGCCTCCAGTAAAACGATATGACCTGTTGGTCACGTATGCCGCAAACACATGAACACAGAGCATTTTGTTACAGATTCATATAAAAACAATGACAGACAATTATATTTATTAATTTCTATGGTTCAGAAAAACCATAGGACAATACAAAAGCTGAAAAGGAATGTTATTAACTTACAATTTTCCCAGTTTCTGTCCTCTATATTCATTACTGACAACAAGATCTTCAATTCTTCCCCTCTGCAGTGACAAAAATAGAAATTAAACAAAAATCAAAAGGAAATTTAAAAAATGTAATTTATCTCCTTTCTACAAACTCCTTAAATGCTTTCTTTCTTCTTCTTCTTCTCAACAGCTGAGAAATACCTTATTGTTATATCTTCTGCAATAAATCAAAGAATTTTGAAATACTGCAATATTTTACCAACTTATGTAATAAACAGTACAAGTAATTTTAAGAATAATTTGGACAAATTTAGATCATCTGGGATAGAAAATCAATTAACAGGGCAATTTTGGGAGTTATGTAATGAACACATATGTATTTTTGCACTCACACACTCCGGTCAACAAGTGAAATCACTTGACATACAAATTTTCCTTTGGAACACCCAGATTTTTATTCCGAGAAACAAAGTTATCTTGTCCGCCAGTGCTTTTAGATAACCAACTTTTCATAACATGAAAATATGGTATTTGACTCGAACACAATACCCTTGTATTCAACAAGTCTAGCAAAACCCTTGTATTCTTGTCACCTTACATTTCATCTTGGAACTTGACGAAACCCATTTCCATCACACCACATTTCGACCAGCCACACATCCACCACTTACCTTTTCCTATAAGAAGACAATCTATTTTCATCCTTCGTTCGAATTTTGATTAGGTACGCACACGCACACACACACACACTCTCTTCCTTAACATCTTCAACAAACTAAGGACACTTTACTAAGTAGTATACAAACTCTTTAAATGCATTCTCTCTTCTTCTCAACAGCTGAGAACTACTTTATTGTTATATCTTCTGTAATAAATATACTTATTATTATTGTTGCAAAGTATTTGTATTCTTTATTATCATTACTTGTTACCATGTGCAACTTGCATCTTTGCAACATACATGTATTTCATCCCTTTTACTACTGCAGGAACAAGCAGAGAAAGATCTCTTATGTGTATCGTTAACATTTACCCTTTCTACCTTTCTAGTATCAACTAGCTTACCATCAGCAGTCAGACCCTTAAGGCTATTACTACTGCTACTAATAGCTTACCATTAGAGATCACTACGCCATGATCATTGTTATTGTTTTCACCATCAACTTTCCACTTCACATGGAGCCAGATATATTAATAATGGAGTTAGATTTAATATTAGTCCTTCATCACATCAATAATAACTATCTACAGTTATCAGCTGAAATATATAGAAGAATTTATGAAAAGAAATTGTGCCTGGTAAATGTTTTTCTGTACTGAAGAGTTTGTAAAAGTTTCATACACATTTTTACCACTTGACTTGGTGTGTATTTGAATTTAATGTTGAATATGTATTTTGTAAATTGAGATGCCCATTGAGGCATTTTTATTTAATAAATAAATGAATTATCCATAACTTTTAGATAATTTGTATACCTTTCTGAAGTTGTCAAAAGCAAATATAGAAAAACTGATTTAGGAATTAATCTTTTGCACCTGTACCTACAATGGTGTTACCCAATTAAATAAAAGAGAGAAACTTTTTCTTTAAAGAGATTTATACACAGTAATCTTCCCCTTAAAAAGGGTATTGCTATATTCAGTATTGTCTATTACACAGGCCTACAAGAGTTTATGACCTGACTGTTGTTTTCATTCTGATACCTGTTTT
>VCCN01000156.1:1934879-1949148 GCA_006491835.1 Architeuthis dux
AGATATTTGTTCGTCCCGAACACATTTTTACCATCCCCAGGAAAATGTTAATTTCTAGCCCCGATATATATGTCACAGGAAGAATCGAATAAGTAGTAATTTAGATTGTTAAATTTATAGTAATAGCCATTTTTTGGCTAGAATGTGTACTCTAGTGTGGCCGATTCAGTGCGTTTCTTGTTTTGGCAGATAAAAAAACTCCTAAATTAGTGCGTTTTGGCCATTTCTGACCATTTTTAATGTCCTTTAAGCAGTTTTTGGCCACTTTGGGCTATTTTTAAAAAAGTTTTGGCTGTAATTTATGCTCAACAGATACAAATTGATAAGATACCCTGTTGGAAAGCTGATGAAATTCTCTAACGATATATATTTGTATATCAAGAATTAAATCCACAGAATGTGAACTATAAAGTTAAAATTTCCTTGTAAAAAGCTAAATACCTAGCTTCACGTTTTTTCCCAACAGATACAAATTGACAATATACATTGTTGGAAAGATGATGAAATTCTCTTTTTAACGATTATATATATATATAAATAATGGGTATGGTTAGACAATGTGGAAAAGGAAAAAGAGTGAGAAAAGCTTGTTACATCTCAAACATGTTTATTATCATGAGGATAAATCTTTATGCATTTCGTCACGGTGAGCGACGTCTTCAGAAGAAAGTTGAACATGGCAGAAGTCCTGCAATTATTCGTGTGATCTGCAGTTAGTGATCCTGGATATGTGTTCTGTGGTTGTCATCCATCTCGTATGTGGTGGCTGAGACTGTTTCGTGTGTTTTTTCTGAAAGGGGACATCCTAAGGAACATTTTGGTACCCTACTCATAGGATCTGCGGGGTGGGGAGGTCTGGCCCCCGGAATAATGTCAATGAAGATTTAATCCATATCTAGTTGTTATGCAAGATGGAACATAGAGGCATCACAATTTGGAGCCTTTTGTACTTAATGAATTTCTTTTGTTCGTCTAAAATACTCTAGATGACAAAGTGGAATAATAATAAATTTTGAAATGGTTGGTTCGGTTGTTAACTTGTTTGTAACAACTTTGGGGGCAATGTGTTTGTAGCCCGACTCATTGAAATTTTACCAGTTTTAGTTCAGAGATATAAAACAACAGACAGAGTAGACATTTATTTGAGAATGAAACAATGTCGCCGTCAAAATCATGTAAGTAAAGGAATGTTTCTGTGTTCACTCCATCAATGTCTGGCATTCAACCAACAATCCAAACAAGTTAGACATGCGCTCGGTTTTTTTCTAGGCTGAAGATATCTAGCAAAGGCAGTAGTGTTGCCAACTTTATTTTCACATTCACATCTAAAATGGAGTCAAAAACATCTGGAAACATCTAGATTCCCCAGATATATATCTAAAATCTAAGAAATATATTACATCATATTATTAATAAATTAAATGTGACTTTAATCTTCAGCTTTTATTTCTTTAGAATATTACTTAATTTAGCACAAATGACATCATCACATTAAAAAAAAAGTCTTTCCTGCAATACTGCCAATTTACACAACAATCTGTCCAAAAGTAAAGACATTATAAACATTTGAATAAACAAACCCATTTTTAGCCATTTTCTGCTCAATCAATACAGGACTGGGCTATGGATTTAGAAAATTTTCAACAGGATATTAAGAGTTAAATTGCAATTTTTGACATCTAGACGCAACTAAAAACATCTAGATTTAGATGAAAAACATCTGAATTGGTAACACTGAGCAAGGGACGTAACTTACATTTTGGTATGTCAGTGACATACTTGCCCGGGGGCGACTGTCCCCCCTCTTGCTACGCTACTGTGGAGACCGGGCTAGTTGGGCACAGGGGGCAGGTTGAATCACTTGCAGGTTTTATATATGGGGAGACCCAATGGCATAGCAAGGGTTCTCAGCATCCAGGGGCAAAGATAATATTGGCGCCCCCACCATTAAAATGTTTGATTACCTATTTAGTCGTGACTTTTCTTCCAACTACGTGTTTTAGGTAGCTCAGGGTAATGCTACATTGTGACTTTTATTCCATGACTATTATTCCTGTGACTTTTATTCTGGGATTCTAGTGCTCATTATCTCTTTGTACAGGTCTTTCAATGAAATAAGCTCTTGTATTATTTCAGTTTGACTTTGGATGATGTCTGAGCCGGTGTCTGCTAAACAATTTTTGTGCCCCTTCACAACTGCACCCCCTGTGCTACACCACTGACTGTGGGTGGGGCCTCTGGCATATGTTATAATGGTGTCCTAAATGTATTAAAAAAATACAAATATTAGAACATAAATTGGTAAAGGTTTGTTTCTGGTTCGTAAACGGGATATCAAAGGAAGGTAACCGACTATGATGATTTATGCAGCTGCTGCTACTTAATCATTTGATTTAAGTCAATCCAAATTGTTGTCTGGTTTAGTGAAAAAAATAGTAATCTTTCCTTTAGTTTTCTGTAAAGTTTTAGTTCAGAAGAATTTTGTTCAAAATGTCTGGAGGATGCAAAAGAGCATCTACTAAAATCGTAGCCGATGAAGCACTATTAACGTGAGTTATGGAATTTGAGTTGAGCTTTCAGATAACATGCGGATACAATGGTTAGCAACTAGCAAGGTGAGGCTGGTTGGAACATTCGAAAAATTGCTGCAATTAACCATGTTCATTTATTACTCGGGAGGAACAGTGGTAGTGGTAGAGATAAAAATAAATTCAAATGGTTCTTCGGACGATTGAACTCCTTGTTATTTGTGTTGTAAACACCGTTTCGGCCGATCCATTCTTTGTCCTTCTTCAGGTGTAAAATCCAAGTGTGATGGGTTACACAGAAATTATGTTTAATTTTTATTGTTAGTTGCTAGTGTATATTCTTTTTAATTTCATAATTATGAAAAAGAAATTTACATAGAACAAAATGCCCCCCCCCCCAAAAAAAAACAGAATTTCATATCTCGTCTCCCAGTTGACATATCTGAGTACTTTAAAGGGCTAAATCATGGTTTTCAGACACAAAGAATTTAAAAATACACTTTATTTTATCATAAAAATAATTAATTTATAGGTATTTCAGAAGGAAATTTCAAGTATAATTTATAGGCCAAAGTCTATGGATTTAATTCATGAAGGAGATATATACATCTATCGTTAGAAAGAGAATTTTATAATGTGTATTTTTGAATTCCTCATGTCTGAAAACCATAATTTAGCCCTTTAAAGTACTCAGATAAGTGAACTGGGAGACGAGATATGAAATTCTGTTTTTTGGGAGTAGGGGGGGCATTTTGTTCTATGCAAATGAGGTAGTTCAACTTTTTTCTTGGGAACATCCTTTTTCTGAAAGAGGACATCGAAGGAACATTTTGGTACCCTATGCTCATGGGGTGCATGGTAGGCCCTGCTGGCCCCTGACCTAAAACCTTTACCCATCACTTTTTTTCTATACAACAATGATACATGATACAATAAATATGTCTGACATTTCAGTAGTATTAGTTTGTTTTTTCGTTTCTGTGCAGACTACTTGCAAGATTAAAGGGATATTGTTACCTTTCCCGTTTCAAAATGGTTGCCGAGTGGTAGATTTAAAGTCAAAGAAGCAGACAAGATTTCTCAGAACGGCATTTTTTAGTGTTAGTGTAGATTAGTGTTAGTCGACAGGGTTAAGGTTTCAATTCCCTGAAGGTAATTTCCAATTCAGGTAAAACATCTCATTCTCTTCTCACTTGCAATGGGACAATAGATGTAGGTGCAGCAAACCTACCACGTTTAGGCACGGCAATCCCTTTTTTCCCCTGGTAAATGAACACGTCCGTCAGTCATTTTGAATTTAAAAATGTAAAAAAAAAAAAAATAAAAAAAAATGTTGAAATTTGACTTTAGATTCAGTCACTCGGGCGCTAAAGCAGCGGCCATTTTGAAAAGGGGAACATCACAATTGCCAATTAAAATATTAAAAGGTGATAATAATTTGCTAAAATCGCGAACTTTAAACAATAACACCCCATCGTTCATAAAAGTTAAAGGCGGTAGTAGTAGAGCTGAGATACTAACTCTACTGTAACAACGGACTTTTTTTGACAACAAAGAGACATTTATCGATAAACGTCAATTTTATTGTAATAATGTTTGTTATCAATAAGATTGTACAAAGATTATTATAATAAAATTGATGGGTTTACAAGTTTCAGACGTTTTTATCGACACTTTCTAAAAAGCAGAAGAAATTTACTACGTGTATGATTTTCCATAGCAAATATCGCCAATGGTTTAAAATGCTGAAAACGGCATGGGTCCCTTCGATGAAAGATTGTCCATATCGCATTTACTTGAAATATGAAAAATAAAAGTGTATAAAATATTGTTAATGTCATAAGATTTGATCAAGTCGAAAGGCAGTGAAAATGACGGAAAATACGTGCCCAGTTTTGCAATAAGTTTCATTGTAAATAGACCCCCCCCCCTCGTAAACCCTAAAAAAAATTTGTTTTTCCAATTGGCAGATAAGATATTATGGATGGATTGAAAGTATAAAAAAATTACTAGTGAAATACTTTTTTTCGAATATTCTTAACAGATTTTTTTTTTTTTACAAAATAAAAAAATTGTACTGTATGTAGATGACTAATAAAAAGATAATCTCAATCGATCAAATAAAATAAATGACACCAGAATAAGAGAGGAGCCTGACACCGAATAATGTGCATACGTGTCTCTAGTGTGCTTTTTTTTTACCAGGTGAGAGGTCAGTGTATTTTACACCGTGGCACAGAGTTGCCATTTTATAGCCAACTTTGATAAATCTGGCCTTTTTTTAAAAAGCCATATTTAAATTTTTGACTTTGTTGCAGTAGTATTTTTAATAAATTCTAATTTTTGGTGTGTACTTCAATATTGCAATGTTTTTTTATAAACAATCATTTCATTATGGCAACTTTATTACTTGCGATAAAATAGCAACTGGAATATTACGATGAAAATAAAGGTAAATTAAATAGTAGTATTAATTTAAAAAAATAAAATAAAATTAATTCTAATAATTTACAATACTTCAGCTAATAAAAATAATTGCTTTTATAAACATTTTTGTATTTGGCCATTTTTGACTTGTTTTGGGCCAGAAACGTCTCCACTCTCCAGCAATTTGGCAACCTTGCCATGGATGGCATATACGAACACGCGTATACTTTTATTTGCTTTTAAAAATGTTGTAGAAAATATAGTATTAGGTGCGTTAAGTTTTCGGCTATTTTTCGACAGGCCCATCCATTACATTTTTTTCGTGAATTTAAACCATTGGCGATTTTTGCTACGGAAGATCATACGCGTAAATTTCTTTTATTTAAAAAAAAAATTAAAACCTTGTTTAAATTCACGAAAATGGGCCTGTCGAAAAATAGATAAGTTTAAAAAAAAAAAAAGAAAAGGTTTTTTTTTTTTTAAAGTGTGTATTCAGTTCTAGTTTAAAAAAAAAAAAAAAAAAAAAAAAAAAAAAAAAAAGAGTGTTCACACACCTAAAAAATTTTTTAAAAAATCAATCAAGGATTTAGAATAGTACTTACCTGAATGCTATCCATGGTGAGGTGTGCAAGATAGGTAGAAAATGATTAGGAAAACAATCAGTGACTGTTTTTGTTTGTTTCCAAATACGTTAGAAACTAAACAGATGTTTTGTTTTCACTGCTTTAACTA
The DNA here is from genome assembly GCA_006491835.1 of Architeuthis dux. Classification (NCBI taxonomy): domain Eukaryota; kingdom Metazoa; phylum Mollusca; class Cephalopoda; order Oegopsida; family Architeuthidae; genus Architeuthis; species Architeuthis dux. Next base: position 1,940,567 of record VCCN01000156.1, read on the forward strand.
TTTTTACTTCTAACCAAAGACGTAGGCAAAAGTCATCAATAGTGGAGATAAGTTCGTTTTCTCTGATTGTCGAAGTTTTTACGAGTAATGTTTGCGAATTTAAAAGATAAAAAAATAATCAGATCTTTAAAAAAAACTTTGTGTTCCACTAGACACTTTCAAGAAAGAAGCACTCCCTTTTGGCTTCTCTTCTTCTCAGTAATCACAGGTGAAAATTCACGATTCATGAATAAATATCATTGTAGGAAAAAGAAAAAAAAAAAGAGCTGACGGCTTTTGGCAACTACACAGCTGGCCTTAGAGTTTTTTGGCCAACCTAGGGCGGGGGGGATAGAATTTAAATAAATACATTTACTTTTTCTATTGACAGTTGGCAGGACACCGACTGGCTAAGGGACAGCACTCAGTGTTGCCAACTCAAACAATATTTTCACGCTAGTTTGACTGCCAAAAAGCGCTAACTTTTTTTAAAAAAATAGCCAAAAATGGTTAAAAACTGCCACAAAGACACTAAAAAGGGTCCAAAATATAGCCAAAGAAATGGCCAAAATGTTTAAGCGCAAACACGCTAATCTAGCGCTCTTTTTGTACTGCCAAAACAAGAAACGCGCTGAATCTAGCGCGAAACGTGCTAAATCGGCAACACAAGGGAAATAACGAGGAGTGGATTATTTCATTAAAAACCTTTGGTACGTTCGTACCGATTTGGTACTTTAAAGAAATTGTTGTATGTTTGGTACTACGCTAGCAAAATTTGGTACATTTTGACAATTCCCTTTCAAATCTATATTTTGTATAATAGTCCAGCGAAATATTATAATATATTGCATTTCACTTTCTGCAAAGCACTTATAAACTCCACCAATATTTAGAAATAGGTACTACATTTTATCTTTGCATGGAGCAGATTAGCCTATATGCAAACTACACCACAGCTTAGAGCCCAGGACATTGAGGGGGCCCACATACACTAGCGTACTGACGGGGGGGGGGGTCCGCTCCGGATGACACCATTAGAGGGGTGACACCAAGATGACTGCCTAAAAACATTTCATATAGTTTCTTTATAATTGTTTTTTTAATGAAAGATCCCAGTATAGTCCAGTGGAATTTCACTAAAAATGGTCAAACCTGGAAATAAAAATACCATTAACAAATTTGGTACGAAACGAAGCACGATTTTATGTAGAATAACAGAAAAAAACCCATGAACCTTTGGGGAAATCTTTTTATAAGCACAAATGTAAAAGGTGTAGTCCGACAAGGCCTACCTGCCCCTCCCAGGATCCTATAAATAGGGTACCAAAATGTTCCTTAGGATGTCTTCTTTCAGAAAAAAGATATTGCCAAGAAAAAAGTTGGGATGAACTACCTCATTTGCATAAAACAAAATGGCCACCAGCACACACCAAAAAAAAAAAACAATTTCATATCTCATATCTCATCTCCCAATTGACATATCTGAGTACTTTAAAAGGCTAAATCATGGTTTTCAGACACGAGGAATTCAAAAATACACTTTATTTTATTTTATTTTTATTTTAAATTAATTTATAGATATTTCAGCATTCTACAAGGAAATTTCAAGTATACTTTATAGGCCAATGTCTATGGATTGTAGACATAATTCATGAAGGAGATCATATATATATATTGGGTGAATATGTCCGTGTATCTTTTGATGTATGTATTGAAAAAAAAAGGAAAAAGAGCGTACATTAAAAAAATAATTACCCCCCAATGTTATGGGTATCTTCTAAGGTAGTGTAGTACAAAAAGATCACCAAAATTCTAGATATCCCGGAAAGAGAGCAAGTTCCTGGGGGGTTGACCCCAAGAGTTACCGTCCTGGGTGACACCAACCCTATATACGCCACTACCCACAAATATAGCAATATAACATTTTATCACTATTCTCTTGGGGAAAAGATCAATCATAAATGAAATAATTATTTAATACATTTAGCATTCACATAAAATATTATTTTATAGGTGAAATATCCTTTTTTTAGTTTATACTACGAGACGTCTTATTTTAACATTTGTAAATAACTGTTATTTCTATCTTTATAATCAATTGCATATTACTTACATTATTTACATTGTCTAATTAGATAATTATAAAGACATTTAATTAGTTGAGAACCTATATTTGCTCAGCACCGGTGTGAACGATTTGCATTTACGATTTAGGCCACTCATTTAGCAGATATAGGTTCCCAACTAACGACATGTCTTTATAATTATCATATTCTGTTAGCTCAGCAGGGAGAGCAGAGCCTGTATATAAGGTTGCTTCCAAGGTGGACGCGGGTTTGATCCCGCATGGCGCTTGTTTCTTTATCTACATTTACGATTTAGGCTGCTTGTTTAGCAGTTTTTCACACTGGCGTCGAGCGAATATAGGTTCCCAATTAATTAAATGTCTTTATATTTATCATATTCTGACAGATGTAAAAATTATCCATTATTTGATTTCATTGTCTAATTATGAGCTTTTGAATTTAAAATTTTTTTTTTTTTTTCTTTCTCTTACCAGACTATAGAGCCCAGTCTGCCCCGTCCTTTTTACTCATAATCGGGCTAATTTTCTTGGTCACACATGCAAGTTTGTTGTGTGAATGTTCGGTTTTATAGCATATTCATACGAAAAAAGCAAGTCGGACCAGGTATCAGTGTAAATTTAAACAGGCAAGTTTGTTGTGTGAATGTTCGGTTTTATAGCATATTCATACGAAAAAAGCAAGTTGGACCAGGTATCAGTGTAAATTTAAACAGGCAAGTTTTTTGTGTGAATGTTCGGTTTTATAGCATATTCATACAAAAAAAGCAAGTCCGACCAGGGGTCAATGTAAATTCAAACAGACAAGTTTGTCATGTGAATGTTCGGTTTTATAGCATATTCATAAGAAAAAAGCAAGTCTGACCAAGGTATCAGTGTAAATTCAAACAGGCAATTTTGTTGTATGAATATTCAGTCTTAAAGAATATTCATACGAAAAAAGCAAGTCTGACCAATTGTTCACCGGATTTCTTCCTCTTACATCACCGATTCTTTTCTCTTTATATAATTTAATCACTTCTTCCATAGCCCATTAATCACCCTGTAAACAATAGAATTAATCATCTACAAATCTTCTTATTCTGAGGTGAAACAAATGTAATGCATAGCTAAGAAATGAAAATTGGGGGAGGGATAGAAGAGGGGGGCAAAAAGGAAAAGAAATTGGGAGGGAAGTCCTTAAAAAGTGCGTGAAAGTTCCTAAAACAACTGTCTTTTTTTTTACAGGAATTATATAGTCAAATGGATTAGTACTGTTTATGATCGTAACTTCAAAATAACGTAGTTGTTTTGGCAGTAAAAAAAGTATGTGGGTGATTTTCCAATTGATTCGGCAGTACATATACTAAAATTGGAACGATACAGATGGCTACTGCGCAAGGATGTCACGAAAATACGTTGAGCATTCCATGTTTTTAGTGCCAAAAGCTTTTTTGAATGCTTTTTTGAGATAAAGATTGGTGAAGTTTTGAGAAAAATACCTTGGGAATATTCAAGTTTAGTCCGTAAAAGAAAGGAGACAGATAAAACCTGGAAAGTGTTTAATAAGGCACCATCCATGTGTTGGATATTTAGGCAGAGGTCACAGATTTGACCCCCACAGGTGTTGAAAGTTAAACAGGATATCGACTGCAAGGTGTCCAGGACTGGAAACAGACAAACTGGGTGTTCAGGGGTTGTAGGCAGGATATTGACACTGAACTTGCAGGTGGTGGCTGGAAAATCAGCATGCATGTTCAAGCCTGATAAAAGCGACACTAAGGCCCTCAAAAAAGGCCAGAGAGACACCGGACACTCTCAGAGAGATATACCAACCAGGCCTGGGAAAACACAAGACCAATGTCCCAGTTAAGAACAGTCGGTCAGCTCTCATTGTTTCTCTCCCCCTCTTCATTCTCCGCCATGACACAATTTATCTTATGAAATAAAAATATATCCTCATATTTTTTGAGTCTTCAAGATTTTCCTCCCGCGGACCAAGATGGCTATACGACACATGGTTAACTTCCAAACAGCATTCTATAAACAGAGAGAATTTGAAAATTCATGAATCTAAATTAAAATATGAAAATAAGTTAGTGATAAATTTGAAACGGAATTGCAAACCACTTTTAAGCTATTTGAGGTCAAAAAACAAAACCGAGAAAACAATCATTGAAAAATGAAAAAGGTAAAATGTCAAATTCACCTGAGGAAACTGCAAAGATATTAGTTAACTTTTATCAATCTGTACATTCTTTAGTAGTTTTTGGTCATTTACTAAAAGATTGTTCAGTTAGTTATCGTGCCTGAAAAGGTGGCAAAATCATTAAGTCAATTAAATATATCCAAGGTAGTTGGCCCTGACGAAATTCACCCAAAACTGTTTAAATATCTTTGCAGTGATTCAAGTGTTATAATTACACTCACAAAATTCTTCAATCAATGTGTTATTGAAGAAAAAATACCAGAGATTTGGAAAAAGGCTATAGTTGTAACTTTACATAAAAAAGGTTTGGTACATTCAGCATGCAATTACAGACCTGTAACGGACACATACATATTTTTGCACTTACACACTCTGGTCAACAAGTAGAAACCACTTGACAACCAGATTTTTATTCTGAGAACCCAGTTAATCTTCCAAGTACAACTCTCAGATAACCAACTTTTCGGAACATGAAAATTACGGTACTTGACTCAAACTTGATACCCTTTGTAGACAATAAGTCTGGCAAAACCATGTATATTGTCACCTTACATTTCATCTTGGATTTTTGACGATACCCAATTCTCCGGCCAACATTTCTCGTTGTTTTATTGTTTAATACATTTTCCCTGTAGTAGTAGTGATAAATTTTTAAATTGCTATTTATTTTGGGCCTTATGCCGTGACATAGTTTGCTTATAGGCTAATCTGGCTATGGTCCTGTCAAAAATATAATTAAGAAAAATATGAATATCCCATAATTATTCCGGGCTCCTGTTAACAACGGGCCCCTAGGCTTAAGCTTACTCAGCCTTACAGTATAATCCGGCCCTGGTGGTGGGCACAGCTTCAATAACTACTAATCCGCTAACTCAAAAAGTTTGATAATGCTAAACCGCTAAAGCTTTAGCAGAAGCTAATGATAACTGCTAACCACTAACTTTTATTATATGAATTTAGCTTCAGTTTGGTTGTTTGGCTCTAAAGCCCTTAAGTTGCAGACACGCTCACAAAAGACAGGAATAAACATGTCTAGGTGTTTTCCAGTTTGTCCAAACCCTCAAAATATTTTAAGTGAAGTTAAAAATACGTTTAAAATACCTATTCTATTTACGTGTGAAACTTGCAAATATTGTTACATGATCCCATTGGGGGTGGGTAGACAGAGTTACCACCCAATGCACACCATATGATTTTAGGCCGTTAATTTACTTTACTGGTGAAAAAATGTTAGAGGACTTAAAGATAGGAACTAACGGAGAAAGAAAGCGTGCATCACTAACTATTACTCTTTCTTTCTCTAGTCTCATCAGTACCCTAGCTACTTACGGCAGTCAGACCCCCTAAGGCTATAGGCACTATTACTACTGCTGCTACTATTAGTTTACCGTTAGATATTACTACGCTTCCTACGATCATTGTTACTGTTTTTACCGTAACTTTTAATGGAGTCAGATAGATATTTAATAATGGAGTTAGATTTTAATATTAGTCTTAATTACCTTAACATTAGCTCCATTATAGACCTGTGTCTATAACATGTATATTGTGTAAAATTTATGAGAAGTTTGTCAGAAAGCATATACTTGAATTTGTGAGGGGTAGCATTGTAGTAAATCAGCATGGTTTCATTTCTGCTAGATCAACACTATCCAATTTGTTAGAAACTATTGATGTTATAAAACCTTTCACCAAAGTCGCAAGACTATGTTTTTCAATCTCAGCTTGTAAGTGACTAGCATCTATAACTCGCTACCAAAAGCGGGTATGACTCGAAGAAAGGAACACAGAGAAAAACGATGTTGACACTAACTCATATGCGGTGATAAAGAGATAGCTCCTTAGCACGCATGAGCAAACTTTATTTCTAATCACTTTGCAAGCCCAACTCTTACTTCTGTAAGCTTGCATGCAAGGGAGATAATTCTAGGTACTTATCTCCCTTCCCTTGTCTGGCTATGTGGGAACATTACAATTGTTGTATATCCATTTTGGACTTGGAGAAAAAGGAAGACTTGAAACTTGGTTCATAAAAATATGAGGATATATTTTTATTGCACAAGATATATCGTGCCATGGCAGAGAATGAAGAGTCAAAGAGAGATAATGAGAGCCAACAGATTGTTCTTAACAGGGACATTGGTCTTGTGTCTTCCCAAGCCTAGGCGGTCTGTCTCTCTGGGGTTCATCGATATCCTGTTTATGACTTTTGAACACCTGGTGTGTCTGTTTCCAGGCCTCGACACCTAGCAGTTTGGGTTTTGGTCGATATCCAGTTTATGACTTTCAACACCTGCCTTAACATGGCTGCCTAAATATCTAACACAGTTAGCAGAACTAATTTCACCCCTGGTTGGGAACCATTGGACTAACCAGACCGATTAAAAAATTGTTTAAAACATAGAATTTAAGAAGATTGAATAATAGAACTGCTACAGGTTTGTAATATATTTCCACTCACCTTTTGTTGGACGGTGATCATTAAAAAAGTCAGAATTTTCCTAATCTTTTTACATGTAAAATAAATAAACAGGTCAGCCTTATCTAATCTAGCTCTGGGAAACTTGGATCTACCTATGCCCTGACCTATGTATAATGTTGTCTTGTAATGCTGTCTTGTGTTTAGTGCCTTTGTTAGCTTGTCGTTCTTTCTGTTTAGCTGTGTGTAGTTTGAATGCGTTTGGTTCCACTGTATTTAGCATGTTAACTCTTTCCTCCCTAATAACACCTCTAGGCGTGATAATTGATATTGAAAATAAACAACAAAATTTTGTTAAAAAATGATAAAAATAATTTACTAAAAAAATATGTTTAAATTTAAATCATACACAAATTTAAATCATAACAATGCGAATCAATTGATATTAATATCTTTTTCAATTAACTTTTCACTGGACTTGGAAGTGATACATTCATTCATAATAATCACTGAAAATTTAGTAAGTGTACATTTAATATTAAAAGAGATATAGCAATTTATTTATTGCCCATTGTCTTTTTTTATTCAGCAACAGACTGTTAAATTAGTTTCAGGCCACAAGGCACTTTGTTAGATGAAGGGAGTCAGGCAAGTAATCAAACATGGCTGCCAGGGAGGAAAGAGTTAAGAAAGGAAGCTGAGAGACGAAACAAATGTGTTGATAGGGTGATTTGCCTGACCAGAGAGATCTTCCCAGCTCCCACTTCTGGGCTCCTATTTTTAGTGACTGGAAACAGGGCTTGTAAAACGGGGGCTGTTGGGTAAATCCTCAACGTGTTTATTCATTTTAAAACATACATATATAAGCATAGATACATACATATAAACATTACACTATGCACATTAGCGTAAAATGGAAGCAGATGAGGAAAGATAAAAGAAAAATATTCATCCTCCAAATATTTGTCCATCATTGTTTTTCAGCATCCTCCCACACTGTCCAGGGGCCTTTCTTTGGAGTTATCCTGACACACCCACTATTATTATATGATTATAATTTATGAACTCTGTAGGAAAAATTTGAATTGAGAATTTAATGCGAGTAAAACAAACTGCCTAAATAATGAGACAGACACAGACAAGCAGACTGAGAGCAATATATATCAATATGATTATTGATAAACAAAAAGGATGCAACCGTCCTTTTGACACTTGTATTTAATCGATTTTAAATCTTTGCGTCTACACATATGTGATTCTAGTACACTTAGAACAGCGGCACTCAACTCATCTAAAAGTTTCATGGGGATGTTGTTATTTTGAAGTTAGTATCCAAAATCTTCTGGGATTGGGTGCTCAAGCATCACCCTGTTAAGATAATTGTCCCATGAATGACAGATGAGATATGTATTATAAAATGCATGTTTCATATGAGACAATAGACCTTGACTTGCTGGTGGAAGATTTTGTAATGATGCAGATTTTGATGAGTAGAAGATTTCCTTTCCATAATCAGTGAAGCTTCGTCGTGCTGTGCTGCTAGGTTTTAAGACTTTCACAAGGAACAATTCAGCACTTTCTACAATGGCGTTTGACAGTGATGGCACAGTTCCAAAGTGGGTGCGATAGTTTTCTGGGTTTGCTTTCAGGGTAACCTTTTTAGTCCCGATTTTATTAGTAACGTCACACCTAGTGAGGCAGTGTAAAACTGGAAGAACTGCAAAAGGACCTAGCTGCTGGTATAATATGTGAAGTGGTATGCGCATATACAATATTTATTTTTATTGAATGTGCATATACAATATTTATTTTTTATTAAATGCACATATTATTTTTTATTGAATACACATATACAATATTTACTTTTATTCAATGCGCATATATAATATTTATTTCTATTGAACGTACATATA
>VCCN01000156.1:1951182-1965868 GCA_006491835.1 Architeuthis dux
GAAATCTGGAATGGAACTTTTACTTTGAGATTAAAAAAAAAAAGGAAAATTAAGTAAAATAATTTTTCTTTTCAGCAAATATTCAGTTTTATTCAATTAATTATAATTCAGGCTTTTGATCTGTGAAAAAAGATTTTTTTTTCACTTAATATTTTTAAAAAAAGAAGATTTTTCTTGATTTTTTTCGATTATTGTGCTATTTTAGAAATTGTTCTAAGTTGTCGTCTGGGTCAATCAAATGCTAAACCGCGAAAAATGAAAATAGTTACGATGCTTAAAGCCACCCATAGCGATCAATTTATATGAACAACAAAACAGAAAATAATATATGCAAATATATTAAAAATACAGGCGGTAAATATGTCTTCATCTTCATCATGCTATATTTAATTATTTATCCTTGTTATAATATTTTTATATAAGTTTCAGTCTGAGCAATCTATAAAAAGAATAACAAATATACATTTTAAACAATTTGTAGTTTGCTATCAGCGACATCAGATGAACCGCGAGTTTTATCGTTTCGTTTCATTTTGGCTATAAAAAGTGGCTAGGAAATAGCTATTTCAGCTATGAAGATGCGCATGATTAAAACGCTGGCTATGAATATTCTGTAACCCAAATACCAAATTGCCAAAAGCGATTTTGACCAAATGTTGCAAAGCGGTGTGATCCGTCCTTCCAAAAGTCATTGGTCAAGCCCATTACACTTGGTAGCTTAATCAACACTGGGATCTCGGAGACTGGTGGGTGATTTTCATGTGCTAAATGTGAAATCGACCCAACAATTATCCTGTGCTGCACTTGCAGGATCTTTCGATTGGTTTACAGGGATCCAAGATATTTTCTAAAATAGATTTGGTTAAAGCTTATCACTGAATCCCGGTAGCCGAAGAGGACATACATAAAACTGCTGTGACAACACCTTTTGGATTGTACGAATTTGTTTGAAAGCCATTCGGATTGTGCAATGCTGCACAGTCTTTCCAACGTTTAATAGACAAAGTTTTCAGAGGACAACCTTTCACATTTGCTTACATCGACGACAGTTTGATAGCAAGCAGAAATTACGAGGGGACACATTGACCACTTACAGCAAGTATTCAAACAATTATCACATTTTGGTTTAAAACTTAACATTGATAAATGCATATTCGCTGTAAAGCAACTAAATTTCCTAGGGCACGTGATAGATGAAAGCGGAATATCCCGCTTGCATAAAAATATTGCTACATTGCAGGAATTTCTGATATCCACTTCAATTAGTCAACTACAACGTTTTCTTGGATTGATTAATTATTATCGACAGTTTATTTCCAATTGTTCTAAAATTCTGTTACCCCTCACAGATCTTCTTAAAACAGTCCTAAAAAGGATGCTAAGATATCCTTACAGGATCATACACTTACTGTTTTCAACAATGCTAAATCGGCACTCGCTGATTTTACAAAACTTAGCTATATCATGGACGATGTTCTAAAGCTATTGGTTCTGTAATTCATCAAGTCATAAATAATGAAGTTAAGCCAATATCCTTTTTTCTGTTAAGCTAAGTGCTGCACAACAGAAATACAGCACCTTTTCAAGAGAATTATTGGCGATATATTTGTCAATCAAACATTTCCGACAGATTTTAGAAGGCTGAACCTTCACTGTTTATACTGACCACCATCCATTAACTTTTGCTTTCAATACCACTTCGGACAGGTATACTCCAAGGGAGATACGTCATTTGGATTATATATCACAATATACATCCGATATTCAATACATTAAAGGATCTAAAAACATTGTAGATACTTTATCTTGTTCAGAAATTACTGCAGTCACTGACGACATATTGAGCCATGAGTTGTGCGCTAAAGAACAAGAGTCTGATATTACCACACAGGAAGCACTTTCCAACACATCACTGAATTTAAAGAGAATTCCAGTAGCCTTTTCTAACACAGAAATATATTGTGACATCACTTTAAACAACCCTAGACCATATGTAACACCGACATTTCGGAGGAAGATTTTTGGACATTTCCACGTTTTATCTCACCCAAGTAAACAAGCTACTTGGAAATTAATCATAGAACGTTTTGTATGGCCCATCATGACCACACACACACTCCGGTCATGGAGTTAAATCATTGACACAAATATTTCCATGGAACACCTAGGTTTAGATTTCCCTGGAACCAAGTTATATATCCACAAGTGCCTTTCAGATAACTGGCCGTAGACAACATGGAAACATACCACTTGAATGGTAATGCGATACACATTGCTGACCTAATGTCTAGGATTGACATATATTTTGTCTATCCCTATTTTACCTTAGGAAGTTGACAAGAACCATTCTGAAAAGCCAACATTTACACCAGCCAACACCTTCCACTTACCTTCTCTTATAAGAAGACTAACACATTTCAATCTTCGCCCAATCTTAGTTTTGTTGCCTAACAGAACTACGGTCATTCCAACATCATACCCATCTTCAACAAATGAAGGAACCTTTATTTTTACTAAGAAAGTAGTCAACCGAAATTTACAAGCATTCTTCTTCTTCTCTATAGATGAAAAGTAAACATATTGTTAACATGCATTCTGTAATAAATATATTTCTTATTATGTTACATCCTTGTCATGCATCTTTATTTTACTGCAATTGTTAAATGTGCATCTTGCATCATACATGAATTATTCCTTTTACTACTGCAGGAATAAACAGAGGGAGAAAGATACAAAAAATCTTTCCATTTTCACCACATAGCCTTTAGTCCAGAAGCCAGACTAGATTTTGGTACCACCCAAGGTGGCCAAACATTTTTTGTATTTTTGTCTTCCTACATGTCTCTAGTTTATATTTTTGTATGATAACCCTGCCTACCTTGTAGCTTAATGATAGTAATCACTTTGTAAACAAACCTACCCCAATATAAAACTAGAAAGCACCCAGGGGGTGCATACATCTGGCAATGGAGGAAATTTGCATGAATCTGCCCAAGAACTTAATCACTTCTTCCGTAGCCTATTGCCCCCCCCCACACACACAAAATTCCATTGGAATTTATTGAGAACTTTTGGATATATTTTGTGGACAGTGATGAGTGTGGTACATAAATGTATAAAAAAATGGAAAAATATCTCTCAATTAAACAAATATTCCTGGATTCAGGATGTCTGGCCGGTGCTAAGTCAAAATGTCCAATCAAAAATGTCCAATATCAAAAACGTACAAAACAAATGGTCCAAATACATAATATCCATTGCAAATGGTCAAAGACAAAACGGCCAACATGCAAAATAGTACAACGTTAAAAGATCCAAAAGGACATTTAGTCCAATGCAAAAAGGTCCAATGAAAAAATGGTCCAATGCAAAAAGGTCCCATGGACAGAACGTCCAATGCAAAAAGGTCCAATGGACAAAACGTCCCATGCAAAAAGGGCCAATGCAAAAAGGTCCAATACTAAAAGGTCACACACACATATAAATATGCAACATACACATACATGCAATGTAGAGGGATGTGTTTGGTCTACATTATATGTTAATCTCCAGATGGTATGCGCATATCAAAGCCGCATTAATTAAATACAACAATCAATGGTAAATATTGATCTATGATCGATTATTAGTGACTCTAAATTACGAAGAAAAAAAGAAGAAAACTGTACATAAATAGTTCTCTGTGGTATAGTAGTACTAGTAGTGGTCTCAATGCACAGAGAGAGTAGTGGTGGGTGATTGCGGCAGACGTCAGTAGAGACCACTATTTTGATAGCGTGTACATAAATGGGTGGTTGCTATTAATTTATCCGCGTTAAGCAAAACTAATGTTAAACAAAACCACGTTAATTAAGGGATAACTGTATCTGTCCATAATAAGTCTCAACCTAAAATCCTCTTATGAATGAAAGATAAGGGAGCATTTATTGCGATATTAATAATGATTTATTATAACAAATAAAACAAATGATTCCATGTGTGTATGCTTATGTGTATGTGTACACATGTTTGCATATGCGGCATGTGTGTATATATATGTATAAATTGTCCCTTTTTGCATTGAACCAACTCAAACGTGACCAATGCCAAAAGGTCCAATTTATACATATGTACATACAACATACACTCATGCTATATACTCACATGTCAAATATGCACACATGTACATACGCACACATATATCACAGATACATGTGCTACATATGCCCACACATACATGACACATACACACACACACATTCATATTTATGCACACATACCACATACACATGTTACATACTGACATGTATACTTACACACATACATTTGGTCAAATACAAAAAGGTCCAAGGTATATACAACATATACACACAACATATATACACATACAGTCATACCACATACATGTACATGCCACAGACACACACAAACACACATGCACATACACTGGTGGTATGTGTCTGAATGTAGTATGAGTGTATATGTGTACACATACTACATACATACAACCCAGATACACACATACATGCATCCAATATACTCACATGCGTACATATACACATACTTATACACATACACACCATAAACACACACACGTCATATAAACACATGCCATATATGCATACACATACTATATGCAGACACATGCCACATATAAACACACATATACACATGAACATACATACCACCAGTGTATATACATGCGTGTTTGTGAGTGTCTGCAAATTCAAATCGGTCCAATGCAAAAAGGGCCAATTTATATATATATACACACACACGCTACATACTCAAATGTACACGTTCCCACACAAATGCCACATATGCATACAGGTGTACACATACACATAAGCATATGCAATCATTTGTTTTAATAAATCATTATTAATGTTGCAATACATGCTCCCTTATCTTCCATTCATAAGAGGACTTTAGGTTGAGACTTATTATGGACAGATACAGTTATCCCTTAATTAATTTGGTTTTGTTTAAAACTAGTTTTGCTTAATGTGGTTAAATTAATAGCGACCAGCCATTTATGTACACACTATCAAAATAGTGGTCTCTACTGACATCTGCCGCAATAACCCCCCCCCCCACTACTCTCTCTGTGCGTTGAGACCACTACTAGTACTACTATACCACAGAGAACTGTTTTCTCTTTTTTGCATTGGACGTTTTTGTTCATTGGACCTTTTGATCTGTACCAATTTCTGAAAATATCAGTGTTGGCCCCTGGACTACTTCACACAGTGGTCTTTTAGCATCAACTACACTCCAATCAAAGCCGTTTGCTTAACTTCAACAGATACAGAGTTTTCTATTGTGTGCCAGTTGTGGATTGACACAGCTAGAAATTCAGTGATCTGAAGATATAAATACCAGGAACGTTGGTTATCTGAACACCAATTATCTGAATTTCGGATCATCCGAACAAGATTTCAAGGTCCTGCGAATATTGAATTTTACGAATTTGTCCCGAATACGTACCTGTTATAAGTGATGGAGTTTATTGCTGTTCCCATGTCTGTGAAGAGAAAGCGATCGGTCAGCTCGATCTCATTACGCCTTGTTTCCTCAAATGTTTAGCTCTATATTTTTGTTATTTAAACAACACATAAACGTGATTTTATTTGTAAAATAAAATTGAATGATTGGATGTAATCAAACCTTTTGAACATGCCTTTCTACGTACTTGCGTTCAGTATGGCTTCCTTTTTTACGATCGGATCAGCTATCAATTATCAATTAGAACAATCAATTATCCGAACAAAATCCTCCCTGCCCGTCTTGTTCAGATAGTCAACGTTCATCTATAGATAAAATATATGCGACAACTGAACAATCCAGTCTTGCACAGTTCCATATCAGATTAATAAGTATAATATATGGGTCATTCCATATCAAATCACCTAATATTTCTTAAGTCCCCATGGGAACCATCTGGAACTTTGATGAAATTTTAGTAGGTGATACCTTTTCTAGAGAAAATTAAACCCTGACAATTTCAGCTTGATTGAACCACCGGATCAGAAGTTATGAAAAATTGAAATTTGCTTAAATTTACATGTCGCAAGCATGATTTGCCAAATTTGGCATTTTATAACTATGCAATTGAAAAAGATATCTAACTGAAATCTTGTGCCCCTTTAGTTTTCACCCAACTAAGCCATTTCTGGCTTCATTTTAGCCTAATTTATGTGATTTAAGAGTTATGGGTCCTTCAAAATAGGGGGAAATGGCTTTTTTGTGGGAGTTGCTAAATGTTTGGCTGGTCGTAGAAACTGAACTAAGGGTGTTAAAATAAATATTCCACTGGATTATATTCAGTTGATGTATTTCCTTGAACAGAGTTTAAATGCATTTCCTTAAACAGAGTTTAAAAGCATTAAATACTTTTCTGATGATCAAGACATAGGACCATTACAGTAAAAACCCAAAGTTGTATGTGTTTTATGAATGCATGAAAAGTAACGTAGAAATAAATAGCATAGTTATGAAGTGCCAATTTGGCAAATCATGCTTGCGGCTTGTAACATGTAAATTTAAGCAGATTTCAATTTGTCATAACTTCTGATCCGGTGGTTCAATCAAGCTGAGATATTCAGGGTTTAATTTTCTCTAGAAAAGGTATCACCTACTTTCATCAAAATCCCAGATGGTGCCCATGGGACCATTAGGTGATTTGATATAGAATGACCCATATACTTACTCTGCTAGTTTCCAATTATTACAATTTATTTAAAACACATAAGAACCCAGACCCATTTCTACTTTATGTGTGATTCTGGGCAGTCAAATAGACACACATTCACGTGACTGCACCAGAATGTTCAGTAGATGTCAGTTAGTACACTTCATGAGTTAAAATCAAGGATAAAATATAATATTATATAAGAGACTGTGCAGATCAATTAAATTGTATGTGTCACCAGTGTCACAGTGGGTTTTTATGGGTTAAGAATGCTTTCTCTTTTCATGCTTATTAAAAAAAAAATATTTATTTACACCAAAAAATGAAATTGTATATTTGACACATTTGATGCTCAAAAAGATGTTTTTCCTAGTGTATTAACTTTTAAATGAGGTAATTGAAATTTTAGATCAAGGGGAACAACTTCGGATTAAAGTTACTTCCCTTGCACATTTTGGTAATTTTAAAAATATTTCTTTAATTCAATTCACAAAAGAGTTCCATTTTTTAAATTCTATTCATTGAAGAGTTCTGCAGCGGTTTCAAGCGGTTCATGAATCTAATCGGAAAGCGTTTTGGATCAAGTGATTTTAGAAAGCCAGGAAGCAGAATTATGTTGTTCTGTATATATATATACATCCATGTTTGGAATATGTAAACAAAAACTCAAAATAGACATCAAAAACATTTATTATCCGAATTTAGGAAAAAAAAAAAAATCGAATGACTGATAAGCTGGGCTTTTAAAGTGCCCCTGAAAAACAGTGGATAACCATATCCAAATATCATTTTGAGAAACTTTCTTTAAAATAGATGACAAGAAAACAGTTTGTTTGTTTGTGTTGTAAACACAACGTTTTGGACGATCTATTCTTCGGCCTTCTTCAGGTGCAAAATCCGAGTGTGATGGGGTAAACAAAAAAAAATAATTCAAATTTGAATTCAAATAGTTCTTTCGGACGATCCATTCTTCTTTAGACCTGAAGAAGGTCAAAGAATGGATCGGCCAAAACGTTGTATTAACAACACAAAGAACAAGAAGGAGTTCAATCGTCCAAAGAACTATTTGAAGAAAACAGAAGTTAGCAATAATTTCCTGGTGGATAAAAAGTTATGCTTAGTAGTCAAAATCGGAGTCTTTAAAGCAATATTCATGCCAAATCATATAATTCATAAAATCATCCATTGAAAAATCATATTCATAGTTACAAGAATACGTGGCAATCAATTGAACCTTTAATAACTCCTGTGATTTTTCCGGTGATAATTGGATAATTATCTTATCAGTCCCGACCGCTAACGATTCAATGGTCACTTCTGTTGTTCCTTCAATCACATCATCTTTGTATGCACTGCTATCATAAGTCACGTTGATGTGCACTTGGCCACAGTCACTCTCGGCATGTATTGTGATATTAGCAGCCCATACCGGATATGCAAATGTGAAGACAGGGTGGACTTGCGGCTCAACTCTAATACCCGTTACAGTTCTATTGTTCGCCAAACCAATAATGTGCTTCGACACGTTGCATACTTCAATTCCAACTCTTTCAAAAGCGTTGCTAAATATACTGACGTCTTTTCCCAGGTCGTAAGCAGCCTTCATCACATCGCAAGCTCCCGAAGCGAAAGTGGTTCTCTGGTGCCAGTACATTTGATTCGCCAATAGAAACACTTTGTAAGCTTCTTTGATTGGAATTTGTTCTTCTTTGACGATAATATAGAAGACGTGGTTGTAAATTCCACTTCCGTGATGCGGATCCGTGTCAGAAGTAAAGTTTTCATAATGAATCAAAGAAAGATTATCGTTTCTCGGATCCTCAAAATATCGCATGGATTCCTGATGCTTCATGATATCTGCACCTATTAGCCAGTCGTTATAGTGATCGTACGCCTCAGCAACTTCACCCGTCATATCTGAAAATGCTTCATTTATGGAGCCAGACTCACCGAAATACATAAGTCCTGAAAAACGCTCTGTAACGCCATGGGCCAATTCGTGGGCAGCAATGTCCAAACTTGTGAGCGGATAAAACATATCTGCACCATCGCCAAAAGTACATGAATTTCCATCCCAAAAGGCATTTTCAAAACTAACTCCGAAATGAACCCTAAAGAGAATTTGCTTATCGAGAGGTGACATGCCGTACCATTCTCGATACATCTTGGAAACAACATTGGCACCATAATATGCATCGAGTATCGGCGAGAATGCCCCGTTTACTTCATCATAGTAATCATTTTGACAAGAAAAACTCACAGGGTCTGTATCATTTTTCCTTCTGCCGTTAGCCATATTGATCACTTTGACGTAATCGTTTTCCAGGAAGCATAAGTCGCCGATTTGTGTCAAATAGCTTTTCCGAGTTTCTTTGTCGTAATAGATAGGACCTACCTTCTCGTTACCACCGACACCTTCGACTAATCTGGCGGCTGTGTCCAAATTGTTCCATGTTAGAAGTACCTCGCCTGTGTTGGCGTCGATTAGAAATGTGGGCCTTTCTACTTTCTCGTCGTTCTCCAATAGGTACTCAAGCTTATAAACCAAACGAGCTTTCTGTGAGTCGTCAATATACACTTCCAGTCGACACTTAGTTGATGAGATCTCATTGCGGAACTGTTCGTCCCCATTCATTCGCAGTGCAATGTTAAGCGCCTCTGCCTCTGATAAACGAGCAGCGACATTAGGAATATCTTGTTCGATTCCCTGCACAAATTCCCCCGTCGCATCACCGGTCAAGTGTCCCGTCTCGTCTGTGGTAACTGTCAGAGAAACATCAAATACAGGGACACCCAAATATTTCTCGTGTAGGCGCCAAACTTCAGAGCCTTGGACGGTCTTAATGTGTTCTGATATTTCCATACGTTCGTGTTCTTTCAGACCAAGGAGATCTCGGACAGCCACGTGATTCCCGTCCAACTCGCGACGTTCCAAAGTTACCTCTGGGTTGTAAACATATCGTTTCGCTCGTTCATGTGCGTTGACTCGGTAAGCACATTGGATCCGACCAATCAACAGCAAGCCTAAAGAAGATGGAAGTTTGAAAGTTTAAATTTTCAAAGTGAGTCATTAAATTCTTCATTAAAAAAAAAAAAAACCCACAATTATTCAAATATTTTTAGACAATATATAAATGATAGCTAATTTTGGATCTTGTTCATATCAGGCACACCAAACTTTGGCAAATCGAAAAGGGGACTCATTTTTCCTTGACACCGGTGACTTCACTGAAATGTCAGCAGTGCATGTGTTGACATCAAAGAAAAAACTAGCCTGAACTGGTGTCGCTAGTCTGTCTCTGAAATGTTCAAAGTTACTTACATTCGATAAAAAATAGGTTGTTGTTTTTTTAAAACTAACAAACTTTCAAAGTTACTAAGATACTTTCTTCCGAAAAAATTAATATCTATCTTTTTGTTAGCTTAAAAAAAACAAAAACATTTTTTATCAAGGTCTTAATGAACAAGGTCCCTAATTTTTTTGTTTTCTCATGAGGACACATGTTTATTTCAATATTTACTGTTACATCAGCAGCTAAATGCTGAATTGTAATAAAAAAACAAACTATTATGTGTGCCATAGTCTCAATAACACTAGCATACCGATGGGGGGGGGGTACACCATCAGAGGGGTGACACCAAGATGACTGCCTAAAGAAAATTCTTATAGTTTCTTTATAATTTGTGACGTGACACCAAGAGTTACTGTCCGAGGTGACACCAACCCTAGGTACACCACTACTCAATAGTATAACTTTTATGCCACACACTTTGAATAGCATTTCGAAAATTATCAATTTATAAAATGATTAAATATATATGGGTCATTCCGTGTCAAGTGGACCAATTTTGGGAAAGTTCCCCACTCAACCATCTCAGATTTTGCTCTAACTCAGATGTTCATTTGGGTTTGCAATGAAGTACTGTAAAATTTTAGCTCAATATCTTTACTCATTCAGTCACTATGGATCCAAGAACAAGGACTACTTTGGTCGAAGCGACGACAACCAAATCTTTTTTTCCATTTTCAACTAGCAACCATTCCACAACAGGAACTTCTACTGCACTGAAGATTTGTTTTCAGGGTCACCTTTATATGTAGATTTTGAAAATGTTATCAGCCTAGCTCTAGAAAGCATAATCATTTCAGAAAATGATGTCAAAGTGGGCTCCAAATTTAATTGGTATTTCGGAGAAGCCATATTTAAGTAATCATTACTTAGAACCTAGCCAACTTTGTATGCTCTGTCTGGCAAGGAACAAAGTGATGCCAATGCACTACAAAATGTTACAATCTGGATCTTTCTAGCTTTTCTAGATCCTGAGATAGAAGGTCTCAAATATGGCCCAAATTAAAAAGTGACAAAAATGCACCATTTTTAAAGGTAAAAATGTACATGTGGAACAATCTGCATAATTTTCTATCAAGAACCACTGCAAAGAGCAATGTGTAAAATACTTGGGGCTAGTTGGTGTCTTGATTCTTTCATGTCCTAATCAGTGGTTGAAATGGAGGTGGGGTATGTGGGGATACAGCATATACAGCAGTGCAGTAGAAGTTCCTGTTGTGGAATGGTTGTTAGTTGAAAATGGAAAAAAAGATTTGGTTGTCGTCGCTTCGACCAAAGTAGTCCTTGTTCTTGGATCCATAGTGACTGAACGAGTAAAGATATTGAGCTAAAATTTTACAGGACTTCATTTCAAACCCAAATGAACATGTGAGCAAAGTTAGAGCAAAATCTGAGATGGTCGAGTGGGGACCACTGGTCCACTTGACACGGAATGACCCACATGTATACATTTTTTGTATATACAAAATATGCACATTTTAATAGATTGTTATGTATTTTTCTTTAATAATTTCATATTTGTGAGTAAATTAAATGTGCAAGCATGGAATGTGTTGTTGAATTGGGAGATTGTCAAAATGTCCAATTGAAATTATCAGCACTGCAATTTACTGGGACTTCACTCCTTCAGCTTAAAAATAGGAAAGTGGGAAGCTAATATACCAATGATGGCACTCCAAGGCCAGCCCTGATTGGTTAATAACCCAGCACTATGTAAATCACTGCCATTCAAGTACCATCTACCTTGTTATACTCTAAACAGCCAATCATGAAGGAGGACACAACTCCTATTAACTCATAAATAGTTAACAGGTCGCTATGTATTTTTCTTTAATAATTACATATTTGTGAGTAAATTAAATGTGGAAGCATTGAATGTGTTGTTAAATTGTGAGAAGGCCACAAGTATGCATATCCAGTCTGGATTGAATTCCCTTCAGTAGGAATCGTCTGCGAGATCAGTTTGCTGACCAGTTCTCTACAGTGAGGTAGGGTGGGAGGGTGGGAGGTTGTATGTGTGGGTAGGCAGGGCCGGATTAACTATATAGCAAAAGTAGCATATGCTATGGGCCCTGCATTTTCAAGGGCCCCCATGCTAAATGCTTTTCCAAGCCATCAATTCAGATTCAGTCATTCTGTACTTTCTCTATTAGTATAGTACTATGCTGCCTTCAACTTTTATGAATGACTGGGTGTTTAAGAATAGCGATTTTAGCCAATTATCACCTTTAATTGGAGTAATTATTTGTGTTAGATATTTAGGCAGCCGTGGAAGGAGGTCACGGATTTGCCCCCCCCCCCACAGGTGTTGAAAGTCATAAACAGGATATAAACTAAACCCTGAGTTGCAGGTGGCGGGCTGGAAAACCAGTGTGGGTGTTCGACCCCCATAAAAGCTACAGAGGCGCCCTCGGAATGCAGAGAGACAGAGTGCACCTAGGCTTGGGAACACAAGACCAATTTCCCTGCTAAGAACAGTCTGTTGGCTCTCATTATCTCTCTCCCACGGCATGATGTATCTGATGCAATAAAAAATATATCATCATATTTTTATAAACCAAGTTTCAAGTCTTTCTTTTTTTCCAAGTCTAAAATGGCTATACAACATTTTAATTCAGTAATCAAATGGGAGTGTGGTATCTATGTGATACATATATACGACACATCAATACAAAGGTATTTGAATCTGAAGTCATAGCCGTTGCACAAAGATCAACAAAGTAATACTATTACTGAAATGTAAGACATATTTGTTGTATTATCTGGCTGTATAGCAAATGAAAAAATTGAATTTCTTCGCAAATCGCAAGTAAAAAAGATATGTGTTTTAATATATACAAGTATTTTCTTAAAATGTAGGGCCCCTTTATAACATATGTTACAGGCCCTGCACTGGCCTAATCCGGCCCTGTGTGTGTGAGACACAGAGAGAGAGATTCTTATAAATAGTGAATCATTTTAGAACTGTCCATCGCTCTAAGAACTAGAACAGGTTGCTTTAGTTCATCATCATCATCATCATCATCAGCCATTATAAGTCCACTGCTGGACAAAGGCCTTTCACATCTCCTTCCGAGAATAGTAGAGGCTATCAGAAAGGGGAAGAGTTTAAAACATACCAAACCAAAAATAAATGGCAAAATTATCAAAAATAGGGACAAATAGACAAAAATAACTGAAGAATACTATGAAAATTTGTACGCTTCAAAAATAAATATAACACAAACTAATAAACCTATAGATACTAGCTATATCTCAGACATAACAATAGAAAAAGTCATATTTGCACTAAGAAATATGAAACTCGGTAAAGCCCCTGGCGAGGATGGCATAACAACAGACCTTCCAGATGATGCAGGAGAAATCTTGCACAAAGGACTAGCACAGCTATTCACACAATGGTTTAGTTAGAATTACTTATATTATCAGAAAAAGTAATTTCGTAATTTATTGTATTTTATTTAAAGAAAGAAAAATGATAGTTCTTGCTGAATTTTACTTGATGCGTGTATTCCTGCATTTCTGTATGCATACAAAATTGCTGAATACCTTCCCAAATTAAAACGAAGCTTCTGCCAGTCAATCATTGCTTGTATGAAATGATACGTTCCCGTCCGACACAGTTTAAGAGAAAAGATAGTAAAAAAGAAAACATGAATTAAACTAGGAAGCCATACCTCTGCCAATGCCATTGTCCAGGGAGGTAATTGTGCATGGATCTGCCCAAAAATTGCCCACCCTTCCACAAAATTTAATTCAGTACTTTTGGGGATATTGTGTGGACAGATAGACGGAAAGACAGAAGGGAAGACAGAAAGACGCGGCTGAATACACATACCTCCCCAACTTCATTGGCAGATGTTAAAAATGATAATGTTTAAAATTGAAATATATAGTAACACAAAGGATAGCAGCTAGAACATTTTATTTTAGTGTGAAAAAAAGTATACAATTTGTATATACAAGCACACATCATAACAATCATATTTACACAATATCTAGGGCCTTAAACCTTTGCGGTGATCTAATAAACATCATAATTCTTCTTAAAATCATTTGCATCTATTGATAGCACTACATATTCCGGTAATCTATTCCAAAGTCCCACCACTTTATTGCTAAAAAAGAATTTTCTGATATTCAATCTATTTCTATTTGCTTCTACAGTCCCTTGTACCCCCTTCTGCTTCCCAGTCTCTTCTAGTAAAAAATACATCAGGGTTTACTACTTCTAAATCATGCATAATCTTGAACATTTCTATTAAGTCTCCCGGTTCCCTCCTATTTTCTAACGATGTTAACCCTAACACTTCATCAATAGCATCAGTATCACTGTTGTTGTGACACCTTTGTTTAAATCTCAAATCCAATCATTTTTCTAAATTTCTAAACTAAATTTAAATATAAATTACAAGTCAATTCACAAATTCCTTGCAGTGCTGACAGAGGTATGCCCTCTCTGAGTGCTTTCCGGTTATTTTTGTTACATGATTGATTGAGTTGTTTAGCAGCACCACTAAAAACATATTTTGGATGGTTAAAAAAAGCACATGTGTACATGATTTTATGTGTGTTTTTTGTAATAATAATATCTTTTTCCCACAAAACTGATTCCATCCTCTCAACCAATGATCTCTTTCATACATACACTCCTGGTTTGTCTTAA
>VCCN01000156.1:2005826-2021301 GCA_006491835.1 Architeuthis dux
GCTACTTTAGTCAGTTCGCTTCTGTTTTTGATAATTCAAAATATGTAATTTAAAACATTTTTTTTTTAATGGACAACTCTGTCTTTTCCCGCTGGAGAATGTGTTGCCACAGATGACTGCCATTGACACACGCTGGAAGAGTCAGGTGGTCTCATGTGTTCGTTGTGGCGTTGAGCAACTTTGGAACCTATTCGGCAGATGAGCTTCAATGTTTTGGGGCCAATCAGGCCAGACATTTTGACGGTAACTGATACAAATACAATAAATTGGAATTCAAAAATATTTTTATAACTATAAGCTGGTAAAAAAAGACTTTTTTGCTGTCTTATGGTAATAAACCAACAAATATAAAGAATGACAGTGTGACAGACATTTGCACAAAAAATGTGACAATGGTATTTATATGTTTAGATGATGATCAGTTATCAAATGTCCATCTTGAGGTTTTTTTCTACTCATAGTCATAAAAATGTTTTGATATAAATGAAGGATTGTGTAATTCATCTTAACAGCCTAGAAAAAGGCAGATGTTGTCTGGAATAAAAAGGAAGTTTGTTTATGTTTTATTGGAGAATGTTTTATTCTTTCTTCAAGCAAAATACTCAACAATTGGGTTGTTGAAAATCCAACAAAGAAATTTGGCTTGGTGACATCTTATTAATCACTGCTACCCACAACAGACCGGTTTAAACACTGTCGTTTGGTTTAGGTTATTCATTTGTTCTGAAATTTATATGTATCTATCTATGTATCCGGACTTCGCCCAGCCCTAACCGTTAATAGTAGAAACTTGAAACTTTACACACACCCCTCAATGAGTAGGGAAAATGTTGTTTTTTTTAAAAAATTCACCCCCAAAATAGGTTTACCCCAAATTGATCCCTTAGTTTGTGTCCAGCAACATTCTCACTTGTTTTTTGAAAATTTGGACTTTTTAGTGATCACTGCCCACCACCACTGTTTAATTTATGAGGTAAAAAGAAGCATATATAGGTGGCAGTGATTCATAATTTCCCTTGGAATTCTCACTTGTTTTTTGAAAATTTGCACTTTTTAGTGATCACTGCTCACCACCACTGATTAATTACAAAGTAAAAAGAAGCCTGTTTGGGGTGGGTCTTACCCTCTGCAGCATATTCTAGGCCCCAGCCGACAGGGCCGTCGCTTTTCTTTTGTAAAAATTCAAAACATTATGAATTACCTCCCTTTGATATTTTGATTTTGAGTTATCTCCCTTGTTTTTTAGTGATCGGGTGCAATTATGCATTCACGCCATAAAGCATATTTATCTATATGCATAAATGGGCCAACTGCATTTTAGCTTTTATCTGAATCTTTTCTCATGGAATTTATGCTAGACAAAACAGGTTACAACTTTGGTATACAAGACCATATTCTTGGAACAGAATTCTTTTAGAACCGACAAAGAATATTTGTATGCAATGTTGCATTGTTAACCCATAAGAATCAACTGTGACAACCGTATCACATGCAATTTAATTGATCTGCACAGTCTCTTATATAATATTATATTTCATCCATAATTTTAACTCATGAAGTGTACTAAGTGACATCTAATGAACATCCTGGTACAGTCATGTGGCTGTGTCAATTTGCCTACACAGAATCCCAGTAGAAATGGCTCCAAGTTCTTATGGGTTTTAATAGGTTAATGAAGTTGGATAAAATGAGACCGGAATTTGGTCTGTGGAACATAGTTTGCTGACCCCTGGTCTATATAATATAATCATTGGGAAGACAAAATTTATTACACAGAAATGAAATGATACAAAATTACACTTACAAATGTTTTGATTTCCAAAAAGTGGATACCATGCTCATGTACAGCAAGAAGCAATGTCTTTGGTAAACTTGATGTATACGATTGCTGAAAAAGATGAAAACATTTGAGATTAAAAGGTTGAGAGTATTTATGGATAAAAACAATTATGTGGAAAGGAAGAGATGATGATGATGATGATAAAATAAAGATTTTAGGCAATGAAAATATTCTATACTAGAAAAAACGTTAACATAAACTTAAGGTTAGCATAAACTTGTAAAGAGAAAACAAGCCTGAAAATCAGACCATAGATGCACTAGTTCTTTTCTTGTGTGAAGATCTAGAACTTTATTTTCAAGTTTACATCTAAAATTGACTCAAAAAACATCTTAAAAGACCTGGATACATCCAGATTCTCCCGATATAAAACTAAAATCAAGAAAATACATCACATATTATTAATAAATTAAATGTGATTCTTATCTTCAACATTTATTTTATTAGAATATTAATTTATTAAAAATATTACTTATTTCATTAAAAATCATCTAAATAGCAATTTCTGACATCTAGACAACCAAAAACATCTACATTTAGATGAAAACATCTAAATTGGCAACACTGAGCAAGGGACATAATTCACATTTTAGTATGTCAGTCAGTGATGGCAAACAATGCTAGTGCTTCTAAAATAAGAAGCAGTAAGAAACTAAGGATGAAGTAGAGAATAAGCACCCTGAAATTGACCGAATTGAAATGGACACATTTTCCCTCAACACCGGAGGACGTCACTGAAATATCAGCAGTCTTACCAAGATAAACAAATACAACATGTTTTTTAGGGAAGATCGCAGCTTTAACTTTGCCTGGACCTTTTTTGAAAAGTCTAAAATTAAAAGAGTGAGATCGAAATTAATAATCTCAAAATTTAAAAAAAAAAGAATTTTTTTTCCAGTCAAGAAAAATTATGAGCAAAAAAAGAAAGAAAACAGAAGCATTTTAGGAAAAAATGTGTACATCACAATGTTGCTTATATGTTTAAAAGTTATGTTATGTTAAAAATTAAAGCTGCAATCTTCCCTAAAAAACATGTATTTGTTTATTTTGGTAAGACTGCTGACGTTTCAGTGATGTCAACCGGTATTGAGGCAAAATGTGTTCGTTTCAATTCGGTCAATTTCAGGGTGCTTAAACCCTACTTCATCCAAAACTAATTTTGTTTTTTCAATGACATAAGATCAAGACAACATAGCAACATAAAGTTACCTTAAACTCCTGTATCTACTTCCCAATTTATTACACATACCATATCTATCTTGCATACACAAATTTATATATTCAAAGCATGATCTGATACTTTTAAACTGTGTATATGATCCTAAAATGTTATTGGATAGGTTTAATTTCAATAAATTTTTTATCATCAATGATTTATTAATTTGTTTAGTGGCATATCAACCCTTGATGGCTCATTTAATGCTGAAATCAGTTTAAAATCCCCAAAATAGTGTCTTGCAGCTTTGGTAAACAGTTATTATTATTTTTTTTAATTAGAGTCTTGCGACTTTGATAAATTGTTATTTCTTTTAATTAGAGTCTTGCGACTTTGGTGAACAGTTTTTATTTTTTTAAACTAAAGTTTTGCGATTTTGGTGAAAGGTTATTTTTTTTTAACTAGAGTCTTGCGACTTTGGTGAATGGTTATTTTTCCTTAACTAGAGTCTTGCGACTTTAATAAACGGTTGTTTTTCCTTAACTAGAGTCTTGCGACTTTGGTGCAAAGACATGTAGCCCCTGTTAGGGGGGGGGGGTCTTACCCCTTAACGGGGTATGCAGTTGCCGTATTCTAGGCCCCAGCTTACAGGGCCATTTTTATCATCAAATACTCACTGAAACTTCGAATACTGTTGAACCAAAAAGGGGCCAATTTTTCAGCAACTGAATAAACGACATGATAGCTTGCTGGGGTGAAACATCATTGAGAGCCTTGTATGCAGTGGAAATTTCTTCAACGTTCACATGAGGTCGCATATCACGGGGCAGTATTCTCATCACGGAACTAAATAAAGGGAAAAAAAACATTAAATAACCAAATCATATATATCATTGTGTGTATACACATATAGACGGACACATATATAGTCTAGAAAGCTTTGCAGCTTTAACTCTTGAAGTCCTAAAGAGCATGAGGCCGCACAGAAACAAAAATGGCTGAAAATCCTAAAATACACAAGGCCGCACAAGTCTTTCTTGCAATACTGCCAATTTTCACAACAATCTACCGACAAGTAAAGACACTATAAATGTTTGAATAAACAAAACCATTTTTAGCCATTTTCTGCTCAATCCTTACAGGACTTGTTAAAGTTTCATTGGAAGCTAGAATTATTAAAAAACAAAGTCTTTCCTGCAATACTGCCAATTTTCACAACAATCTGTCCACAAGTAAAGACATTATAAACATTTGAATGACCAAATCCATTTTTAGCCATTTTCTGCTCAATCATTACAGGACAGGGCTTTGGACTTAGAAAGTTTTCAACAGGATGTTAAGAGTTAAACACTAAGATGTTGCTGAAAAAAAAATGTTTTCTCTTTTAATATGGAAAGTTTCATATTTATATAAGTTTATCTATACTAATATCTGAGCCCCCTGTTTGTCCGTGCCTACTTCTCCATCAAAACTAAAAGGAAAATAGAGATAATATTCTTCATGTACACTGAGAAGAGTTCAACTTCCCACATAGGCTATGTGAATTTGACATCGGAGGTAATTTTCCAGCCAATCTCTGGTTCTATACATAGGAAAGACATGATTTTTATATTAAAATTTTCTCCTTTAATTGTTCTTATGAATGCCCCAGCTTCGTGGCTATGCTACAAAAAATGCAGTTGTGATGGGCAGGACACGTCTCAAGAATGGAAGACTATAGACTTCCAAAAAATGCAATGTTTGGTGCGCTGGCACTCCGGGGCAACGAAACAGAGGGGGCACCATGAAAGAGATTCATGGACTTGCTAAAAGAAACCCTCATCTTCTGCGGATTCAATTACTGAAATTGGGTGAAAGAGGCTACAGAAAGGCAAATGTGATGCAAAAAGATTTTCAAGGCCCCATCGTTTGCCGAATCCAAACGGAGAACCAGGGGCAGAAGAAAAGAGACAACACTGCAGGCTCAGTGCTGTCACCAATCTCACTAAAAATTAGAATTAAAACTAAAATCAAGCTATTATGCAAGCGCGTGTGTGCATGTAACAGAGCTAAAAAAACTTACATATAAATACTCTTCTGAAATCAGAATGAGACCAGGATTATTAAAAAAAAAGAAAAAATGAATAAAATAAAAAAATAAAAAATTAGTTAAGGTAGTCAAACAGGCTGTCAAAGGTAGGTATATACTCATACTTACACTACTCCCCCTTTCTTTCTCTCAATCCCCCTTCCTTTCCTTCCTTCTCCTTCAAAGGAATGGTAGAACCCTATAGCCGGCTCAGGCATCTACCAACTACAGAGTGTTCACATCCTGTGGTTTAACTATTCAGGCATACTGTCGGAATACTCCTGCAAAGCTTGGTGCCTTGCTCCTATTGGATCCACCTCGGTGGTCCATAGGATACAAACCCTCAGTTTAAAGGGTGGGGTCTACTGCATGCAGGTCACACTTCACCTTAAAACGCATACATGGTGTTTCCCACCATCTAGGATCGCATAATTGTGAAACTGTGTTGGGGGTAATCAATGAATAAGTCACTTCCTTCACCTTTTGTTGGATCACTAAAAATTTTCAAAAAACAATCCGAGCACAATTTAGCATAAAATTACATTGTAAATTGAAACTCCCACTAAAAACCTATTTTTGGGAGGAATTTTGAAAAAAAAAAGGTTTTTTTTTTAGACATAAGGAGCATATGTTTAAATTTTCAGCCCTCTCTAGCTCCATTGGTGCGGCCTGTACACACCATACATACATAGCCAGCCAGACGGACCAGCTTAAAAATTGAAGAAACCTATGTTGACAGTTTTGGTGACAGTTTTGGTGGACAGTTTCTAATAAAAATGATATTCCTAGTTAATGTAATATAATTCTAATATAATTTTTCTAGCTCCATTGGTGTAGCCTGTACACGTGATACATACATACCCAGCCAGTTGCACCAACTTAAAAACTGAAGAAACCTATTTGGACAGTTTTGGTTGATGGTTTCTAATATTTGTTTTGGAGTTTGGATAGTGCATTTGTTAAATTTTCTTTTTATTGATTGATTCAACTTTTCAAGCACTGAATAAAGGTGAGATGAAAACCTTTATATACAGTCACATAAATATGCATTCACATAAGCATAGAAAGGTAAATAATTACCTGTAATCGGTCTCTCCTCTGCGAATATCCTCATTTTCAGATTGGAGCTTCAGGGCACAGAGCCGAACCTATAAAGACAGCCAGAAAAAGAGATAGACTCAAAACATTGTTTGGAACATTTTATTTTAGTGTGAAAAAAAAAGTATACAATTTGTATATACAAGCACACATCATAACAATCATATTTACACACTATCTAGGGCCTTAAACCTTTGAGGTGGTGTAATAAACATCATAATTTCTTCTTAAAATCATTTGCATCTGCGCTACATATTCCGGTAATCTATTCCAAAGTCCTACACTCTATTGCTTAAAAAAGAGTTTTCTGATATTCAATCAACTTCTATTTGCTTCTACCGTATGTGTGGCCTCTTCTAGTAAAAAATATCTCCTTCTAGTAAAAAATACATCAGGGTCTAAACCATGCATAATCTTAAACATTTCTATTAAGTCTCCCCGATCTCTCCTATTTTCTAACACCCTAACCCTTTTAAACTATCCTCATAACTCCAGTACTAACTTAGTTGCTCATCTCTGGATTTTTCTAAAAGATTTTTATCTCTCTCCAAGTACGGTGACCAGGCCTGTGCACAGTACTCTAGGTATGGACTGACATAAGTCTTATATGGCATAAGGAACGAGTCCTTGTCTATATATGAAACGGTATGCTTAATCAGTTCTAGTACCCTGTTCGCCTTAGCAGCGGCACTGGCAATATACCTGGAGAATGATAGTTTATCAGTTACTATGATACCAAGATCCTTTTCATCATTTATAATATCTAGTATATTTGCGTTCATACAGTAATCGTAACACGGATTTTTATTTAGTTTGGAACTTATAATAACAATGAATGCAATCAGTTCTTTTAGTCAAAGCAAATTTTGTAAAAGCTTTAACTAGGGTAATTCTCTAGTTTTTCTATCAACAGAGTAATAGACATTTTCTATAGTTTTGAGAAAGGTCATTAATATTCAAAAGGTTCGTTTCTATAGTTTTGAGAAGGGTCATTAATATTCAAATGGTTTTTTGGATGATTGAACTCCTTGTTGTTTGTGTTGTTAACACGACATCTGAAGAGAGAATGGTGACCATCTTCCTCTTTGGGAGGAAGTCCAGATTATTAACAGAGAACGATGTTGGAAGCAGAGAAAAATCAAAGAAGCAGCTCACATCAAAATGTTGACTAAATGCATTAGCCAGACAAGTGAAGAGTTCAACCCGATGTGGCTTCTATTTCTCAACAGAACTAAATCCGACAAGACAAAGACACAGAAATATCTGGGCCCTGTGCTATAAGGGTTATCCCCTTTAAACATAACTTCTGTTTAACCCATCACACTCTAATTTTACACCTGAAGAAGTCCGAAGATTGTATCAGCTGAACCGTCGTGTTTACAACACAAACAACAAGAAGGAGCTCAATCATCTGAGGAACCATTTGAAGAATAATAGACATTTTAATTATTGCAGGCATTTTCTTTCCTCAAATAAACATAAAAAATAATCATTATAAGCAATGCACAGATAATGTATGATGTTTTATATGTATAGCATTTTTTAAGAACAAAGTGATTTAATTTTGGGGCGGATCGAGAAATCTTTTTTAAGATTCAAGAGCTACTTTTCCATTTTTTTCATACATTTTTGAATTTGCTTATGTCAGTCCACACAATATCTCCAAAGGTTCTGAATGAATTTCAATGAAATGTTTTTAGGAAGGTTGGGCCATGGGTTAAGAAAGAAGAGGTTACTTGTTGGCGTTGAGATTGTGGGGATATAGAAGTTCACAAATTTTGCAAAACAAGCATAAAAAATAATCATTATAAGCAGTGCACAGATAACGTATGATGTTTTATAGGCATAGCATTTTTTAAGAACAAAGAGAGGAGAGTTCAATCGTCTGAAGAACCATTTGAAAAGTTATAGGCATTTTAATTATTTCAGCCATTTTCTTTCCTCAAATAAATATAAAAAAATAATCATTATAAGCAGTGCACACATAACATATGATGTTTTATATGCATAGCATTTTTTAAGAATAAAGTGTATGAATGTGAAACAGTAAAAAAAGAAAGACTTACAGCATCCTGTGGTGAGATTGGAATTCTTTGCTCAAAGACGTCCTCAACCAGCTGATGGAAGACTAGGTCACATTCAACGGCATCATTAGTGTTTGTGTAAGGTTCAATGAATAAGCGTTTCTTTAAAATAACAACAAGAAGAGAATAAAAATTAGATTGGAAATAATTTAAAGTCACAATAAAAAGTGGAATTAGAGGAAGAAGTTGTTTGGTGAAAGAGTTACAATTCGATTTCTTAAGCTTTAAAAAAAAAGTGTATATGTCTGTGTGTCTATAAGGTGAAATGGTCTTGTTTTAGTCACTTTTTGAGTTTGGAGAGGTATATGTAATTACCCTGTGTCTTTCCCTTTGTCCTTCCATCCACCTTTCCATCTGTCTGTTTGTCCACCCGATATCTCCAAAAATTCCCAATGAATTTCAATGAAATTTTGTGGAAGGGTAGGTATTGGGCTACGGAAGAAGTGATTACATTTTGGGTTGCATTCAAAAATCTTTTGCCGTCGCCTCCCCTGAATTGTAGCTATATAAACCACACAATGAAATTTTCTGGAAGGATTTGGCCATGGAGTAAGGAAGAAGTGATTTATTTTTGGGGCGGATCCAGAAATATTCTTTTTGATTCAAGAGATATTTTCCCATTTTGTTTCATACATTTTTGCATTCGAGTCTGTCCACACGATATCTCCAAAGGTTCTCAATGAATTTCAATGAAATTTTTCTGGAAAGGTGGGCCATGGGCTAAGAAAGAAGAGGTTACATGTTGGGCTTGAGCTTGTGGGGATATAACAGTTCACAAAAATTACTTATTATTACCTTAAACATAAGTCTAGGGTCTCTGCTGGAGCCAGTCTTCATCAGGCGTTCCCATTTGCTGACAGTATCTGAAAGGCGTTCGTCCGAAGACATATTGCGTTCTGAAAGTATTACAAATGAATTCATTAGGAGAGAGAAAAATTAACTTGTGATGTTATTATATTGTTTTATGAATCAAACTGATAATTAGACACAACTAGTGGATTAAACTCAAGGAATAGATCTTGGTTTGAACGTCTACTTTTAGTTTAGCTGCAATAGGGACAATAGAGTGAAAATTGCAAAAAAACAATAGAGTGAAAATTGCAAAATAACAATAGAGTGAAAATTGCAAAGGTTTTACAATGTTGCTTATACATGAGTACACACCTAACACTTTTTAATAGAAAGTTAATTTTCTTCTAAACCAAATATAGTAGGATTTTATTATTTCTAGTATAACATTGTGCAATCAAAACAGATATTATCAGGTAATATTTATGACCAAACTCTACAGCATTGAAAAAATATGAATATGTTACAGTCCAAAAATGAGTACACTCCTACAAAAAAATAGTTTTGGCAAAGATAAAAAAGAAAAAGCATAAAAAATGCTATTTGTGCATTTGTCTGACAGTCTCATATTAGCTACACAGCCACCCATAAATGAGTACACCCCTAATTTTCTTCTAAACCAAACATAGCAGGATTCTATTATTCCTAGTGGAACATTAAACAATCAAAACAGATATTATCAGGTATTATTTATGACCAAACTCTACAGCATTGAAACTGTTGCCAAAAATATTTTTTGTAGTGTTGTACTCATCTTTGGACGTCAACATATTCATATTTTTAGCAACAGTGTTATTCAAACAAAAAACTATCAACATCTGACACTGGTTGATTAGTTTAATAATAGTTTTCCTTTGTATATAGGAAAATTTTGTTTGAATATTCTCATCTTTTTGTGTTAGCATAAACTAGTTTATTAATTTTTGTATTTAAAATTTTGTGGGTTAATTTTTATACACCTTAAGTGTTCTCTTGTTATTGATAATTCTGTTCTTATTTGCAATTTTATAGTAGGGACACATTATGTTTTAGTAACAAACTAATTAGTGATTTCCTCAGACATTACAAAAATAATTGGTTGGCAAATCTGTCTAAGGATATTTTGTCATTTGAGATTATTGGCGGAAGCATTTTCAATTCACAACAAAAAAGATTCAAATAACAAACTCCATATTCAAAAATGTATCCATTTGTTAAGGACATTCAAGAAAAGTTGCTCATAATCACATTCGAAATCCAATGGTTACTTTACATTTTGAATATAAAAGATGAGTACATGGCCGTAACAAAATCTTTTCGGCCTTAAAACACACTATTACTTAGCAAACTCACCTGTAGTACCAATGTACTCATAGAGAGCAAAGCATTCTGCATCGGAGCGCATGCCTATTTTAGCTTTCACTGTTTTTATTATCTACAAAAAAGAAAAAAGTGAAAAATTAATAAAATCATATTACAAAAAAACCACCTTGAACTATGAAAATGGTTCTTGTGGCGTCTACTTGTGATATGCATGTCTTTTCTAAATGATTTATTTTAATTCTTTGTCCTCTTTCAGACAATGTCCCAGTTATTAGTAACTGTCAACAGTTTTTAAGTTGGTCTGGCTGGCTATGTATGTATGATGTGTACAGGCCGCACCAATAAAGCTAGAGCATGGAGAGCCATGGAAAGAGCAATGCTAGGGATAACCCTAAGAGATAGAAAAAGATCAATATGGATAAGAGGGAGGACTAGAGTGAAGGATATTTCTCTGGTATAGATAATATCACATTTACGGGGGATGACGTAAACACAGTTCACCAGTTTGGGGTGGTTACCCCCTTTAAACATAACTACTGTTTAACCAATCACACTTAGATTTTACACCTGAAGAAGGCCGAAGAATGGATCGACCGAAATATTGTGTTTACAACAAGAACAAGAAGGAGTTCAACCATCCGAAGAACCATTTGAATATTAATGACCCTTCTCAAAACTATAGAAAATAACCATTTGAATATTAATGACCCTTCTCAAAACTATAGAAAATACCAAGCCAATTAATGTTACATATAGATCGCTTTAGCCATTCATACAAGGCTGGATCAATAAGTCCATAGCTTGGCATGTAATTATTTGCTGAATTTTGATCTGAAATTCTTACTGTATAATCTTCAATCTATGTAATTAATGGAACCAATGAATTAAGTGCATAAGTGCATTGACAAAGAAGGAGATTATGTAGAAAAATAAATATTTGTTTGTAAAATAAATGCTATTCTTTTTCATCATTAGGCTGCAGACTTATTCATCTTTATATTACTGTATTTGACAACAGATAAGACTCCCCACCTTTAAAAAAGAAAATGGCTCAAAAGATAAACATAAACTTTGTTGTCCAGCCGTCCATTGGCCAGAACTTGAGGTATTATAAAACTGGATGATAAATGAGAGGAATTCTGGGAAATGTGTTTTTCTTTTCTTAATATTCTTTGTTGATTGATTGATTTGTTTAGCACGATATCAACCCTTGATGGGTCATTTAATGTCGAAATCAGTTTAAAATTCAAAAACATAGTCTTGTGACTTTGGGGAAAGGTTATTTTTTTTTTTAACTAGATTGATTGATTGTTTTGTTTAACCCTTGGTGGATCATTTAGTGCCGAATTCGGTTTCTTTTTGAATACACAATTTATGTAGACAAATTATTGTGTACAAATTATAGTAGGCAAATTAATGTAGACACATTTTTGTAGACAGTTTATTGTCAAGGTATATATATATCAAATCTGTTTTTTCTATATTTTTGAATATAGTTTCAAAGTTTATTTTTTTTAACTAGAGTTTGGTGAAAGGTTATTTTTTCTTTTTTAAAAAAATACATTCTTGTGACCTTGGTGAAAGGTTATTCTTTCTTTTTTTTAAACTAGTGTCTTGCAACTTTGGTGAAAGAAAAAGTGGCCCCTGGTTGGGGGATCCTACCCATCTGCAGTGGATGCAGTCAGTGCATTCTAGGCCCCAGCTGACAGGGCCGGGCCACTATTTGGGGTGGGGGGAGTCTTACCCCTCTGCAGGGGATGCAGTCGGCATATTCTAGGCCTCAGCTGACAGGGCCATATTCTCTGATGAAATACAGGGTGGGGTCTTACATGCTATCAAATATGGTATCTATTGCTAATGTTTGTATTTTTAGGATGAACCTGAGGCTACCTATATAAAAAATTAAATCTCAAAATAAAGTCAGTTTCCATGAAAAATTAGCCACTCACTTCGCCACAAGTAGCTGCAGAATCAAATTCTACAATTCTTTGTTCTCCATTCAAAAAGTATATTCGTTCAGCTATAGGTTTCCTGGAAAAAAGAAAGAAAGATTAGTTAAGATCACTGAATTATTAAAAACATTATCAAAAACAATCTGACAAATAAAAAGTCTTGGGAAACTTGGATCTGATATTATTTAAATTTTCATGACTACTTTTTACCTTCATCTTAGATTTTATTAGTTACTTTTTAGTATTGATCGGAAAATAAAGAATAAGCCTTAGGTGGGACTCGAACCTACACATCCCCCAGCCTGGGGAAGCACCATTTAGCCCGGTCTGCTTTACCAATTATGTCACTGAAACTTAACTGGGAGCAGAAGCTCGAAATAAAAACCTATCCTTCTTTACGATTGTTTGTTTACATTTCTGGTAGTTACAGTATTTAATAGATTTTTCCGTTTATATTTTTGTTAGATGAAGCATTATAAATCATTATTATTTGTATGACTAATGAATAATAATGATTTATAATACTTCATCTATGAAGCTCGAAATAAAAATGGTGAAATGTATTGAATCTGACAATTAACTTATATCAACTTATATGTGTTGACTGAATATACATAGTTTTAGATACCAAGTCATTATGAAGTCTTTGTATGTACAGTTCAAGTAGATCTGTGCATGTTAACATGTCTGTGTATATGAATGTCCTCGTTGGCTGGTAGATTGATATACTATTGATAATTTGGTGAAAGTTTTGTTAATACCTTATAAAAAAAGCCTGTTGCCAACTGAAACTAGATATTTGGCTTGTATATTTTATTTGTATTAGGTAGATACAAAAAAGGTCTTTGATTGGCTGGAGTCATTTGGAAAGTATTCAATCATATATTTGGTAACAGAAAGTAAAAAGCAAAAATCTGTACAATCCATTTTCTTTACTATTTGACAAGACTTCTCTTTTCATTATATACACATTAAATTCTTATTGATATTTGGCAAAAGATCCCATGAAAGCAAACAGGGGAGACAACTCATAAAAGTAACATACCTTTGGGCAATACAATATATTTCTTTACAAGATGGCGGGAGTTTCCGTGTCTTCTTTTCAAGTGTTCTCATTAAGCTCTGAAATAGAGAACAGAATGGAGACATTCATTTTCAGGTTTATATTTACCTATTTATTTGGCTCCATAGCCAATAAAGAGATGTTTAATATTAAAATTATGTCTGTTTTTAGTCTCCAGTTGGTATAGAGCAACATTTTGTGCATGTATTAAAGATAAAATAGTAGTAGTTTTTAAAGATAAAAAATAAAAAGCATAAAAAATATTATCTGTGCATTTGTCTCATGTTAGTTACACTGTCGCCCATAAATGAGTACTGTGTCAAGAAGCTCCATCATACTTAAAATCTCACGTTCAACTTCAACAACTGGTCCTTCAGCAATTGGATATATTTGGCACTATTTAAGCTACCATCTATTTTAAACAAATTTCACGAGCCATCACTTTTCATGTATCTCCAAAACATCAGATTCTTTGCTATAAACTTTACTGTTTTTGTCATGTAACCAGCGTTATTTCGCTTATTTCAGTCTGCAGTTCGATCCTAGTATCATAGCTGAATATGATCTTATTCCAAGTGTTTGCATCCCATAGTTCATTTCTCTTGGACCAGGCATTCTCAACAGGGGCGAAATTTGAGCTGAGGGGGGGGGGGCGATTGTCACATACTAATGGATCTTTTTTTAAAATAAGCGATCTTTTGTTTTATGACGGTAAAGTCAACAAACTGTCGACCATCTGGTTCACTTGGAAACATTTGTACG
Organism: Architeuthis dux; assembly: GCA_006491835.1. Taxonomy (NCBI): domain Eukaryota; kingdom Metazoa; phylum Mollusca; class Cephalopoda; order Oegopsida; family Architeuthidae; genus Architeuthis; species Architeuthis dux. The sequence continues at coordinate 2,020,001 of VCCN01000156.1, forward strand.
AGAGGCCTTTATCAAAAAGGAAAGGCAATATTCTTTGATTTAAAGAACAGTTATGGCACCACTCTGAGATTCAGCATAATGAGAGACTTGAAGAAACTTGGTCTGAAAAGCAGAATGCCAATCTTCAACATTTATTTAAAGGATCGAAACTTCAAATTGTGGGTGGTGGCCACGCTTTCCGATCTAAAAGAACAAGAAACAGGAGTACCGCAAGGTAGCATTTTATCAGTTACTCCCACTTGGTGAATTACAAAATGTTTATATATATGCAAAGAGACATAAGACTAAAACTCACAAATATCAATCCAAATATTGAGAATCTAGCAGCAAAACATCAAGCACATGGGTCACATTGAACATACAAAGTAAAACATCATTTTGGTTTCATTAGGACTTCTTTTTGGTGGGGTGGGGGCGATTTCTTTGAGAAACTCGGTCTTAGACCAACTTAATTTTGCCTTCAAATCCTTCTTGATTAACACTGGTTTCTATAGCTGCTATACAGCCTTTCAGTCTTTTGTGTTGCAGTTCTCGGTGCCTGAACTTTTGCTATCAGTTTCTGTACTGCAGCTTTCAAGGGGGACTACATCTTTGTCAATCCAAAGCACGGCAAAGTAGGATGACTTAACTGTCAAAAATCCATTGTATCATAAGGACTGATTTGACCTCAGAAAGAGGCCAATATTTTACCTGTAAAATACATGATGTCAAACATCTATTTATAAGCAGGCGATCATTAGAAATTTACAATTTTAAAATGGCCAAAGTCTTTTGCACGATACTGTATATGAAAAATATCTGAATGCCTAAGGAAAAGTTTAGCTATTGCTTATAAATCTGTATATTTAGATTTCTAAAATATTTGTTATAAATATTTATATAATCTCTCTGCTTATATCTGTAATATGACATGTAAGTGACATGAGTAAAAAAGAAAATGCCCTAAACTATGCATCATAGTGCAGCAGTTAAGGAATCTGGAAACATGGTCTTGGATCAAATTTGGTCTAATATCATGAACATTGAACATGAACATTTATTTTAGTGTGAAAAAAAAAGTATACAATTTGTATATACAAGCACACATCATAATCATATTTACACAATATCTAGGGCCTTAAATCTTTGCAGTGATGTATTAAACATCATACTTCTTCTTAAAATCATTTACATCTGTTGATATCACTACATATTTTGATAATCTATTCCAAAGTCCCACCACTCTATTGCTAAAAAAGAATTTTCTGATCTTGTTTTTACTTCTACCGTATACGTGTGGCCTCTCAGTCCCTTGTACCCAC
>VCCN01000156.1:2038967-2055622 GCA_006491835.1 Architeuthis dux
AAAAAAAAGGGGCCACCTACTTTGCACCAAAGTTGCAAGACTCTAGTTAAAAAAATAACTATTCACCAAAGCTGCAAGACTCTAGTTAAGGAAAAGTAACCTTTCACCAAAGTTGCAAGATTCTAGTTAAAAAAAACAAAAAAACCTTTTACCAAAGTTGCAAGACACTAATTAAAATTTTTTTATAAAAACCTTTCATCAAAGTCGCAAGACACTATTTTGGGGATTTTAAACTGATTTCGGCATTAAATGACCCACCAAATTGGACTTATACATGAAGAAGGCTGGAGAGTTAACTAAAATAATAACTAGCATTCCAAGGGAAATTATGAATCACTGTCACCCATATATGCCCCTAAAAAAATCAATCAATCAATCAATAGCTTAAGATTTGAAGAATTTGGATGATGAATGTAACTTATTCCCACTCATTCTTCATGTCTTATGTATGACTTTTGGCAAAACATTGCATCACTCCCCTGGTCTGTCAGACCCTACCCCTACAGTCCAGATTTGGCTCTCAGTCATGTCTCGCTTTTCCCAAAGATAAAATCACCATTGAAAAGGAGGAGATTTCAGACTGTGGACAATATTAAGGAGAATGCAAAGAGGCAGCTGATAGCGACCCCAAAAGAGGACTTTGCAGACTTTTGAAAAAGTGGAAGGGATGCTCAAATGGCTTGATACCTTCCGAATAGATCTTGTATCTATACTAACCATAATAAAAGGCAAAACTTCATTTGCTGATTCAAGAGTCCTAAGGAATGACTGAATGGAGAGATGTGAAGCCCCTAAGAATGATTGTTAGATTAAAAATAATTGTTGAGCGGGTTTGTGAGTTCATTCCCTGTAAGGAATGCTAGACATGTTAGGGGTGATCAATTAAAAAGTTGGAAAAAGGTGGTGATCAATGAATAAGTTACTTCTCTCGCCTTTTGTTGGGCTGTGATCACTAAAAAAGGTCTGAATGTTCAAAAAACAAGCAGGTATAAACTAGTGACCAAGTTAGCATAAACTTACATTGCATAATTTTCAAAAAACAAAAACAAACATTTTCCCTACTCATTGAGGTGAGTGTGTGTGCAAAATTTCAAGTTTCTACTATGAACGGTTAGTGCTGGGCAAAGTCTGTATACATCGATAGATATAAATGTCAGAACACATGAATAACCTAAACCCATAGGTAGTGGATATTAATAATATGTGAAGAACGATGATGTTTTATCTCAGGTGTTTAGTTTGTAAAATCAGGCCTAAACAGAAAAATCTGGATTGCAAATCAAAGAAATGGATCTTTTCTGTGATGTAGGTTAGTCCATATGCATGTGATATGATTGGTCGTGAGGGATGCGCATGGAATGAGGGAAGAAGCAATGCATGATGGGAGAAAGATTAGGTGAATAAACAGTAGAACGTCTCTCTTTGGTTCATTTTCTTCTTGAGTCTTCGAGAGATTGGATCAAGCGTGTTTTCGTGCACGAGGATCTCCTGAGGTTTAACTCTGCTATTCAGGCTTGCTGTTGCTTTCTTCTTGTTTGCAACACAATATCGAGGGACGCACCGTTGTCATCGTAGAACGAGGTGAGTGACTCTTTTCCAGCCACCATTTACACCACATCTCCTTCAAGTAATGTTTTGTATTATTTGAAAACCGCGGAACCAACTTTGAGAAACACTGCGATAAAATATAAAAAAGCATGACACTGTTCATACAGAATGATCGCACTAAGCAGAACAGTGCAGGAAAACATTCAAGAACGTTACATCATCAAATTGTCCAACAATTCAATGGAAAACCTTTAATGACTCGCCAAACATCTGAGGTGTACATCACAATGTGTATCTAAGACTTAACTCCCTTTGGTCCCTATCCTTAGTCATCTCGATTATTTCTATGGATTCCTGAGAGAGGTTCAGGTGATTTACTTACCTGAAGTCTTTTTTATCTTGGTAATCTCCCCAAATAACTTGTGCCTGTAATCCTGCCAGCTGGAGTGCCACTTTTTCAGAGACTAAGAATTCATCCAGCTTAAAAAGGGAGAAAAAAAAGGGATTTTATTCATTTTCACTTAACAAAAGATACATTATCGTCCATAAATAAGTAATCTCCAAATCATCGAGATGAAAAGCCAATAAAATACATGATTTTTCTTAGTTTTTCCTAAGCTAAGCTAAGAACAAATAGGTAATTCATCCTGAACAGAACAAAAAAAGTGTAAGTTTATAGACACGTTTAAATATACACATCCGGTGGACATTACACATGAATGAATAAATGGCTTGGCTTTGCGAACAAAGATTTTGGGGATGGCCCTCCACAGCATTTGGACCATAGACGGCGGGACCAATGTGTGGAGTAAACCTCCAGCCTAAGCTGTGTAGTTTTAAGGTGAAGTGCGACTTGCACAGGGTCGACCCCACCCTTTAAACCAAGGGTTTGCATCCTATGGGCCACCGGAGTGGCGCGGATAGGAGCAGGGCCCATAGGTCGTAGGTTTGACAGGAGTGTCCTTCTCCTGACAGATGCCCGAGCTAGCTAAGGGGGTCTGTCCCCTCCCTTGCAGGAATGTTCCGACAGTAAGGCTAAACTGTGGTTAGGCAGAACGTGAACATCCTGTAGTTGGTAGAAGCCACAGCTGGCTATAGAGTTCTACCGACCCTTTGAAGCAGCATTAGGATAGAATGGCTCTCTGCAACTTTTGATTGCAGATTTTCATGATAGTGCGGCTGTCTGCAACTACGTTACACATACATGTATATGAATAAAGTATGAAATATGTGTAGACAATGGTTTAAATATTGTTGTTGCACATTGATACAAAGTGTGCTGCCTGTTTACGTTCTGTGGTCAAATTACAAGTTGAAGCCAATTTGGGGAAAAAAACTGTTGTTTTTTCTGTTCCTTCAATTCTTAGTTTTCATCTTCTTTTCATTCATTCGTTTTTAAAAAAGAGAAACCATAAATCAGACTAATAATCACTTTTTAAAGTCTTTAAAATATTTCATTTTCTTCTAATCTCTTATAAATATCTTTTCTTATGCAAACAGCAGCACTGAAAACAATACTATTACTAGAAGCACAAAGGCTAAACTAAGGATTATTAACTTCTGGACCATTTATTTTACCCTACAATCAGTTATTGAATTTTATGATCATTATAACTGTGTTTATTATACAGTGTCACCCATAAATAAGTACACCCCTACCACTTTTTAATAGAAAGTTAATTGTCTTCTAAACCAAACATAGCAGGATTTTATTATTTCTAGTGGAACATTACACAATAGAAACTGTCATGTGACCAACGTCTTTTGGCAGCATGCCATGTGGGAGGTGATCAATTAAAAATTGGCAGATGGATAAATAATGAACAGGTCTGCTTAGTGACTCAACTGTCACATGACCAATGTGATCAATTAAAAATTGGAAAAAAAGCACGACCGACGAATAAGTTACTTCTCTCGCCTTTTGTTGAGCAGTGATCACTAATAAAAGTCTGAATTTTCAAAAAACAAGCTGCATGGCACAAACTGGGGATCAATTTAGCATGAACTGACATTGTAAATTGAACCCCCCCACTAAAACCCCAATTAGGGGGGGATTTTCAAACAACAACAAAAATATAAGTTTTTTGTAGACATATTTATTATTTATCCATCTGCCAAAAATCCCTAAATTGCTGTAAATCAAACAGTATTAATTTAACCTGATACAAATCACTTATGTTTAAAACCCAGAATTAATGTATTTGTAAAAGCTGTAATACCCTAGTGCAGAGCTTTCCAAACTGTGTGTTGCGACACTTTAGTATGTCGCCAATAATCTCTAGGTGTGTCAGGAAATTAAGTATAATTTTGTATATCTTTCAAAAACCATGATTGGCTAACATCCCTGCACCACAATATGTAAATCAACACTGTACATTAACAATACTTTTCCTGAGTCAGCTGAACTGGGATGACATTATATATTTGGCTTGGCTAACAAATCTTTAGTAATGTGTAACCAAAGAAATTAATTTTCAAAAAGTCGGTTGCAAATGCAAAAACTTTGGAAAGCTCTGCCCTAGTGGTTTGATTCTCGAATATGTCTCGTTGTCAAATGTTACTTACCTTAACAACTTTATGCACAGCTTCTGCGAAAAGTAAATGGTACTCAACTGGATCCTTTGGAATATCATGCACATGACGATAGACTCGCTTTCGAAAAACAAATCGACAATCAGAACTCTCCAAAATAATTTTGTTACTTTTTTTTGATAAAGAATCATTTTTGCTTGGTGCGTTTGTTAAACGTTTTTGTCTGGAAAACACAAAGAAGAAAAATGTGGTTTAGAATTTATCAGGAGAAATTATTTGAATACACATTTTATTTTATCAAGTAATGTAACGGACACATATGTATTTTTGCACTCACAACTCTGATCATCAAGTGAAACCACTTGACACACATATTTCTTAAGAACACCCAAGTATTCCGTATTCAGAGAACCAAAGTTATCTGTCCACCAGTGCTTTTAGATAACCAACTTTTCAGAACATGGAAATATGGCACTTGACTTGAAATATGATACTCATTGTAGACAACAAGTCTAGGAAAAACCTTGTATCTTGTCACCTTACATCTTACCTTGGAATTTTGACAAAATCCATTCCAACCGACGACATTTCGACTGGCCACTCACCTTCCTCTTACTATAAGAAGACTGACTATTCTTTATTCTGTCTGGATTTGTCGCCTGATGGTTCCACATTTTAATCTCAGAGACACGTCTCTCATCCTCGTACACATACGTACACACACTCTAACAATGAAGAACTCTTTAACACTTACTAAGTAGTAAACCAAACTCTTTACAAGCATTTCTCCTTCATTCTCTACAGCTGAAAATTTCCTTATTGTTATACCTTCTGTAATAAATATGCTTATTATTATTGTTACAAAGTATTTGCAGTTATTTGCATGCAACATTACCATGTGCAAATCGCATCTTCTCCATGCATTACATCCCTTGTACTACTGCAGGAACACACAGAGAAAGAAAGATTTCACATGCATATTGCTAACATTACACTTTCCTCCTCTCTAGTATCATCAGCACTCGAGCTTACTTACGGCAGTCTGACCCTTATGGCTATTACCACTACCATTACTACCGCTGCTACTATTAGCTTACTGTTACTACTACGGCTATCTAGAGATTACTATGCTATGATCCTGGTTATAACATTAATCTTTTCCATTTCACATGGATTCAGATATCAATTAATATTATCTCCATTTACATTGGCAACCCCTCCTATTTACAATAATATGGATATCCCCAATTTAAATCTTGTTAAATGACTGGAAATAAATATAAAAAGCACCCAATGAACAATATTTTCTGAAAAATGGATATGTTTAATCTTAAAGTTTTTAGACAAGACTCATTTATTAAAAGAAACAGAAAAAAATTAGAGCCTGCATTTACTGAGGGAACTGCAAGTGTGATTGTGCCACAGTGTACACCCCCTCCCCCCAACAAAACAAACAAATTCCTCATTGAAAGCACTAAAATATTACTAGTGAAAAATATTTTACAGCATTCACAAGGGATGTAATCGAATACTTCAAAACTATACAAATGGCAGAAAGTAATGGTCCGGTTTAGAATTACAGTTACATTGTAAATAGAACCTTCCCTCTAAAACCGTCAAAAATTAACTTTTTCAAAACTGTATGTAAGTGCAATATACAGTATTAAGATGCGTTGATGGCGTTGATATCTCAAAAACCATAGGAGGAAAAGTGGCGCCAAAAATGAGTGGAATAAGAATAAACAAAAAATAAAAATACATAGAACAATAGCGTGCTTGAGCATGCACAATCACACTAATTAATAAAGTCATCCCAAAACCAGAAGTTGCACCATTGTATATATGCCATATGGTGCCTTCAAGTAACATTTGGTGTTGTTTAACCCTTTATAGGGCACCCCTTCTGTCTTTGTTCAAGCACAAGTGTACTTTGCAAAGCTTGCAGACCACATTGGTGCGGATTATGTTATCTTTGTGGCTACAATATTTGCATGTGGCTGACGAGTCCTCAGGTGATCATATATAGTCACTTGCCCCATAAAGGGTTAATGTACAAAATGTAATAATATTCAGCTGGCTGAATCAGAGTTGGTATGCCTACTAGATAGTAAAATTTGCCGGTAAGATGTAGCAGAGGTTAGCACAATCTAGGTCGTCATGGAAGGAGATGGGAAAGGCCTTTGTCCAGCAGTGGACCTATAATGGCTGATGATTGTGCTGGCCAAATTTAATGGTGTGTGGTATGCCTCAAAACAGTTTCTGTCTTTGTTCAAGCACAAGTTTGTACTTTGCAAAGCTTGCAGACCACATTGGTGCGGATTATGTCGTCTTTGTGGCCTCGGGTGAGAATATATAATCACTTGCCCCATAAAGTTTTAAAGTCAATAATACTCCACACTGGCAAGTAAGGAATTTGTGTATCTTGCAAATTTAGAGCCTTACAAAGATGCAGCCATGTTCAAAAGTGATCCTGATTAATATGTGGTAACTTTAGTTAATTGATGCTCAACACTGGGCAGTAAATTTGGCGCATACATCCTGAAGGTAAAAATGAGTAGTGTACAGCCAGCACAGAACGTATAACACACTGACCAACAGAAGGAAGTGTTCTTTAGCACACAGCATTGGTCATTGGTCTGTGTCCAAAGATTTTCCTGGCACTGAACCAAGTGACAAAAAGCTCAGCCAAGAAATCTAATTAAAGATGGACGTGATTCTCCTTCAAAGATAAATACACAGAAAATGGGGCAATACACGTACATCGGTTCACACAGAGATGCCTAAGTGTAAATGTGTCTGATTGCAGGTGAATCTATGAATATATTTCTATACATATTCACCTCTATACTTATATGTCTTGTGATTGTAACAATGGTTATAATGAGTTGAGAGAGAGAAACACATGAATACATGTATGTATCTCTCTGTAGATATATTATAGTACAGTATAAGGATATGCATTAGGTTTTTGTTGGATTTTGACAATGAAACAATATATAAATATATGAAACCATATAAGAGGGATGTCTGCAAAGTAAGGTACAAACATTTACTAATCCAACATCTGCATTACTATACAAATGAAACATTGTGCATATGTTACCAGCACTACTATGCTACTTTTCCATGTACTCGCCATCGAGATTGATGCACTTGTCCCATCAGTGCACGAGTGCATAAATACCCTCCTCGAAGAACGTGGCGTCTAGCGACTGGAGGGGCCCAAACAGATGATAATCTGAAGGAGCCAAGTCAGGACTATGCGGTGGATGCAGTAAAACATCCCAACCATATTGGTGGAACCACTCTTTTGTCAAATTGGCCATGTGGGGGCAGCGTTGGTGTGCAGCAGGATGACACCCTTATGCAAATATCCACGAGTAGCACACCTTTTGCATCCCAGAACACAGTTGCCATTAATTTCTTCGTTGTCTGCTGAACTTTGGATTTTGGGATGGTCAGTGATGATAGATGCTTCCAGGTCATGGAATCAACCTTTGTCTCCAGGGCAACATGATGCACCCCGGTCTCATCACCCATGATCATGTGCTCCAAAAAGTCCCCATCAGCTCTCCTATATCATTCCAAATGTTGAAAAGCAGAGGTGCAATGGTGGCTTCAGTCGCTTGATGCCGCCTTCTTTGAGGAGGGTATTTATGCGCTCGTGCACCGATGAGATAAGTGCATCAATATCATGGAAAAGTTGCATAGTAGTAGTAATAAACATGTTGGATTAGTAAATGTTTGTACCTTACTTTTTGGACATCCCTCGTATTTTAACAAAAGGAACATTCTTTGAATCAAAATATATGTTTAAGATTATTGGGAATGATCTATTTTCCCCACAAGTAACAATGTTTCAGAAATGAGTCATTATGTGCAAGATGTGATAAATTGATTTTGTGACTCAGAATTCTGACCAAATGAGCCTCCCAAATTCTTATGCTAAAATTTTGTTAATGGCACACATTTTGCGCATTGTTTTTAACTTGCGAATCAATCAACCAATAAAGAACTAAATGAGACTTTTTTGCATTCAATGTTTATTTATCCATAAAAGATAGTTTAGATCTCTCATTCTTCATCCTTCTTATCACTTTGCTATCTTCTGTGTGCGTTCTTATGTCCTCACTAACAGTGAAATGCCACTTCTCATTCTGCTGCTTATTGCGGTCCCTGAAATAAGCATCTAATGCTCTCTTAATCAGGGGGTCAGCTTTGATTTGAAACTCTCTTGCAAAAATATTGTTTCGTAGGTGTGTACTCATTTTTGGATGGCAACATATTCATATTTTTGGCAACAGAGTTTCAATGCTGTAGAGTTAGAAAAAAATTAACTTTCTATAAAATAGTGGTAGGGGTATACTTATTTATGGGCGATATTGTATATGTATACCTTTGTATTGGTGTGTATGCTTTTATTTTTAAATAATACATTTTTATATTTTGAGGGGCATCAAGACCACATTCGAAACTACAGAAATGTAAAACTAACCAAAAACAGAAAAAAAAAAAAAATAAATATAAAGTATTAACATACAGTGTCGCCTATAAATGAGTACACCCCTACCAATTTTTCTTAAACAGTTGATTTTCTTCTAAACCAAACATAGCAGGATTTTATTATTTCTAGTGGAACATTACACAATCAAAACGGATATTATCAGGTATTATTTATGACCAAACTCTCCAGCATTGAAACTCTGTTGCCAAAAATATTTTTTTCGTAGTGGTGTACTCATCTTTGGATGGCAACATACTCATATTTTTGGCAACATATTTGGTTTCAAAGAAAATTAAAGCAGGATTTTATTATTTCTAGTGGAACATTACACAATCAAAACGGATATTATCAGGTATTATTTATGAACAAACTCTACAGCATTTAAACTTGTAGTCTTGATGACATTGACTTCCCCAGATTTGCACAAACAGCCGCTTGAATGTTTTTCCACTCAGACAGAACGCATTCTTTCAAATGTCTTACAGACTGAATACACAGTTGAAAACCGGTTTCCACCGGAAACCTATTAATAACAATTCCAGGCTTTACAAACAGAGATACTCCACACATATGTGCATACATATGTGTGTATGTGTTTAAGAGATGTTAGCACAAAGGGACAATGGAGTCTAATTGATTTGTGTATATGCATTTCTATGTATGTATATATGCATACATACACACAATCTGGCCCTGTCGGCTGGGGCCTAGAATATGCTGACTGCATCTCCTGCAGAGGGGGTAAGACCCCCCCCCCCCCAACAGGGGCCTGGCGCTGTCAGCTGGGACCCAGAATGCGCTGACTGCATCACCTACAGAGGGGTAGGACCACCGCAACCAGTTCTTTCACCAAAGCTGCAAGACTCTATTTTAAAAAAAATAACTGTTTACCAAAGTCTCGAGACTATTTAAAAAATTTTTTTAACTGATTTCAGCAGTAAATGACCCATCAAGGGTTGATATGCCTCTAAACAAAATCAATCAATCAATCAATACACAGATTCCCATCAAGAAACACCCAGGTAATGTATGAAAACATTTATAGCACACAAATAAATAATTCTCTTTGGCAATCTTCGACAGCTTCATTTAATTGCAAATTGTAAGCAGTTTTCACCAGCCACAAATATAAATATACAATGTACAAAATGGCCTAATTAAACGTACAAGGACAGCCTTCTTCCGGTGTAAATGAAGCTGGAAATTTAGGAAAAACATTTCATGAGATAAAATAACAATTCTGCTCAAACAGTGTATTCTTGCTCTGTCTCTAATCTGAGTACATGGAATTCTTGCTCTGTCACCAATCTGAGTACATGCAATTCTTGCTCTGTCTCCAATCTGAGTACATACAATTCTTGCTCTGTCTCCAATCTGAGTACATGCAATTCTTGCTCTGTCTCTAATCTGAGTACATGCAATTCTTGCTCTGTCATCAAAAAGAGAGCAGTTACTTCAAGTAGCATAGGAAATCAACAAGCAAAAGTTTAATGATGCTTGTCTGCTGGTATCATACTATTCTGACACCTGAACGAGTCCTTCAGGTTCAGACAGCTAAACAATAGTGACTTGACTTCAGATCAGGTTACAACTCAGTTGTCGTCATCACGACTTTGTAAAAAGACAAATATTCTTCTTGGGTTAAGCAATCTTCCATTTCTGTTTCGGTCAGCACTTCCAGCGGCCAGATGGAGAACTGGCGAATCCTCTAATTGTGGGTTATTTATGGGAAACAGAAGATTGTCTAGGTCGCTCTGATTGGTCCAAATGTTCTCACATGCAAAAGATACTGGAGAAAAACACATGAAACTTCTGTGTTTTTGTTATGTTGCGGTCCGGGTTCGATTCTCAGTGTGGGAACCATGTATATTTATGCGTGTAACGTAACACATACACTGTTGTATATTTACTAACTCTTTTTTTTGACAAGACATTACTGTGTTCCTTTTGCCACCCACTTAATAGCTGATACACAGAACCACCTAAACTAAACACCTCTACCCCACCAGACTGGAAAAAACCTTACACTGAACCTCCTCCTCTCTCTCTCTCACCAGAAACAAAACCATTTCTCACTTCATTCGACTATAGCAACATGGGAGGCTCTACCTGCACTTTTCTGCAATGTTCAATGTTCAAAAATGCTTTTGATAATGCTGCTTGCAATGGCGAAATGCATAAAGGATTATCTTCATGTTTGAGATGTAACACGCTTTTCTCAATTATTTATTTCCACATTGTCAAATTACCTCTACCATATAAATATCAACCAATACATATACAGAATAATATTTATTCATGTATGTAGATTTTTAAACTGTTAATTTGTATTATTTTTAGTAATCACAAAGTACACATATATACCAACTGTTCTCAAAATCTTTACTGATTATTGTTTTATCTATATTGAATCCGATTATAGGATTTAAAATAGTTAAATATTTTTTACTAACCCTGTGTTTTAATCCAGTGTGCTAGCAGTTCATACCAGGTAAATAATTATAAAGCTTGAATTTTTTTAATCTTATTTACCTTTTATATCAACTGTGATGAGAAAAGGAGCCCAGTCAACATATTTCCAAGAGCCACACATTAAACATCAAAGAGCCGCATGTGTTTTGTGAGCGGCGGTTTATATGAGGTCAATGTTAATTAAGCTTAATGATATTAACTTATCCTTAATTTAAGGTTTGAATTCCAATACTTGGAATTCTTGGCATAGATTTAATCACAAAGAATATAAGAGTATAAATGAAACCCAAAACTGCAATAAAAAATATGGTTAAACCTATTTTTCCATTTTAATTTGTCTCCCTCTTTTTTATGGAATATAGTATTATGTGAAAACATGCTGTGTAGATATTTATGGAATATAGTATTATGTTAAAACATGCTATGTAGATATTTATGGAATATAGTATTATGTGAAAACGTGCCATATAGATATTTATGGAATATGGTATTATGTGAAAACATGCCATATAGACATTTATAGAATATAGTATTATGTGAAAACATGCCATATAGATATTTATATAATATAGTATTATGTTAAAAGATGACATAGATATTTATAGAATATAGTATTATATGAAAACGTGCCATATAGATATTTATGGAATATAGTATTATGTGAAAACTTGCCATATAGATATTTATAGAATATAGTATTATGTGAAAACAGCCATATAGATATTTATAGAATATAGTATTATGTGAAAACATGCCATAGCGATAATTTTACAGAATTGATAATGATCTTTGCACCATTTCCTTTCTTGTCAAAATAGGGAAATGCTACGAATTTGCATTGATGTAAATTCTATGATAAAGATGAAAATTTGTACACTTACTGATCCCACTGTGCCAATATGTCAGCTACATACTCATATCCTCTAATAAACCTTTCATGCTCAGATGTAACCTGAAATGAAGAGAAATAAAAAAGATGAAGAAACGCAATGCAGCCATTATCCAAAACACAAATTCGGCAAAGTGTTAAATATTGTTATTTTATTTGAATATTGTTGGCCTCCTTCTGTTTTGGAAGAAAATGGAGAATGCATCAAGGGTTAGTCTATGATTTAGTTGCAGCCCCCGCTGTGACTGTGTGCAGTCCGATTCTGCAGCGGAAGATTCTGTTGTTGTTTCTGCTGGTATAGTCTGCACCAGGAACTGTGGGTACTATTGTAACTGCTACCTCATCTTGCTGTGATGAGTGGCACACAAGTGACCACTCCAGGGTGCAAGCCGGGGTAGAGTGTATGAAGATCCTGGGATATTAGTTTATTTATTTGAATGAAACATTTAATTTTCCATGTAAACAAAATAGTTATTATATTCTTTTAAAGAATTACACAATTTGGATCATTTGTATTATATATTGTTATGAAATGTTTAACGAACAGTTCCGGTTAGTCTCTCAATAGAAACCGTCAGGCAACCAATGTCTTTTGTCAGCGTGCCGTGTTGGGTGTGATCAATTAAAAATTTGGAAAAAGGAGTGATCAATGAATAAGTTACTTCTCTTGCATTTTATTGGACAGTGATCACTAGAAAAAGTCTCAATTTTCAAAAAACAAGCGTAAATGTTGCTGGACACAAAGTTAGGGATGAATTTAGCGTAAACTTACACTGCAAATTGAACTTCACACTAAAAACCTATTTAGGGTGGAAATTTTCAAAAACAAAAAAAAAAGGTTTTTTATAGACATAATAAGGGATAAATATTTAAGTTTTCAGCATTCTAGCTCCATTGGTGCGGTATATACATGTCATACATACATAGCCAGAACAACTTAAAAACTGAGGAAACCTATGTTGACAGTTTTGGTTGATGGTTTCTAATAGTGTATAAGCTACAATTATTTATGTTATATTTCAATATAAATTATAAATAAAAATTAGCCACAATTATTTGTTTAATTCGGGCCAATGTTTCTATAACAGTGGCCCAAATGTATAAAAACAACTAAAATTAGGATGAAGGTGAAAACTAGTCAAATTTAATAAAAAGTGGTGTGTTATAATACTTCATCCAATAATATGTGGCCCGAATTAATAAGTTGTATAAAAATAACTAAAATTAGAATGATGATAAAAACTAGTCAAATTTAATTAAAAGTGGTATGTTACAATACTTCATCCAATAATAACAAAGATTGATTTATAAATTATTTCATTGAAGCTCATGCATTTAAACTCATTTCATAAAAGAGAGCTTTTAATGTTACCAACTGCATCTGACTCAAATAAAAGTGATGAAACAATATATTAAATATTTATTATGGTTTGAACTTATTAATGTTGTGAACATACAGCAAAACATTAACAAAATTAGCCACACTTGTTTGTTTGTTAATTAAATATTGATTACCTATAAATATCTTTTTGGAGTTACTCTCATCCTTTATAATATAGGTTTTGTATTTTTCTGGATATATTATAATCAATATTATAAGCGATCAGACACACGGTAATTAAATTTTTATATATTTTATGATTTTTATATTTATTCGCTTAAAGACTGTCTTTGCTGGCCATTAAGCTCGATGTCAAGTCACTTCTTTTGTATCGGATTAATATTATAATTATTGGCAAATAAATAAGGGAAACTACTATAATTAGTATTTTCCCAAAAAAGGAAAAACATTTTCCCCTTAAATGAGATAAAAAAGTTTCCCCTCAATTCTGACCACTAGAAGGGCAAAAAAAGATTCCCCTCACTGTTGATCCATAAAAGAAATGGAAAATGAAAAAAAAAAGAAAGAAGTTTCCTCTCAATTTTGACCGCTGGAAGGGAAAAAAAGTTCCCCCCACTTTTGGACCCCTAAAAGGTGAAAAATAATGTGATCAGAATATTTTTGGTAAAAAAAAAACAACATAAAAAAGTGTTATCAGAATATGAGGTCAGGTAAAATATAAACTTCCAAAAGAAAGTGTTATCAGAATGAAATATTCTCTTATGAAGTCAAAACATTCTATCAAGACGTCATGGTAGCTGCACACAAAATAAGGGTCTAGTTCATCCTTATAATCATATTGTAAACAAAAAAAACTATTATTATTATAAACATTTTCCCTACTCATTGAAGGGAGTCTGTGTGCAAAATTTCAAGTTTCTACTATGAACGGTTAGGGCTGAGCAAAGTCCAGATACAAAGATAGATACATGTGTCAGAACACACAAATAACCTAAACCCAGCAACAGTGTTCAAACCGGTCTGTTGTGGGTAGCGTGATTAAAAGAAAACAACACTTTGGCTTTAATTTGGCACTGTATAACTAGATCAATAATAAAATAAGGAAACAGAAGTCCTTATTACAGTTCATTAGAACATATCTTTCAGCACTCTAGCTCCATTGGTGCAGCTTGTACATGTGATACATACATACATTGCCAACCAGCCAGACCAGATTAAAAACTGAAGAAACCTATGCTGACAATTTCTAACAGAAGTCCTTATTATAGTCCAGTGGAACATATCTTTTAATTATCAGCAAATGAAATAAAACATAGGTGTATATTTAGCACTGCAGGACCATGGAAAAGGGACCAACTTGCCCCATGGAAAAGGGACCAAATGATTATGGGCAAATAAATAAGGCCCCAACACAGACATATTTATTTTGGGGGTCACAGTTCCCACTATCAACAGATAGAGCAAAAGCGTCACTCCCCAACGATATACAGGTTTGCTCACACTAGCTCTGAAAACTGATCTTCAACAATGATCAAAATCAATTTTTTAGCACTCACCTCACCAGCCTTCAACACATACGCACCAGATTTCCGGTGCAAGAAGGCAGGCGATCATGTGACTTAGGCAAAATTACTGAAAACCCCATAGGCTTCAAATAAAGGCCTGCGGTCTGACTTACCCTGGGGTCCAACTAGCCCCGGTCTCCCCTATATATATAAATTTCCAAAATTTAAATATCTTTTCAATTTGTGAGATAATACATTATTAGTATTATTTCTAGTACTACTAGTTTAAATAACAGACGAGATGGTTGCATAGTAGTGATTGGAGAAGTACGGGATATAGCTATATGGCTGATTTGAGTGACACCTACTGGTAAAACCTTTGTGCCCAAACCAGTAATGGTGCTGTCACAGTAAAAGGGGCTCCCAAGAGATAAGGGATGTGAGTTAAAGTCTCTCTAGAGGCTTATTCTTTATTTCTAATTGACACTGCTTATTTAACAGTCATAGAATAATGATCCTATAATTATGTTTGGGCAGAGTTATATCATTTATGTTTTATATATATAAATTTCCAGAATGTAAATATCTTTTCAATTTGTAAGATAATACATCTGTAGATCAATAAGTGACACACACAAATATATATATATGTCTGGTTAGTCTCTCAATAGAAACCATCACATGACCAACATCTTTTGGCATCATGCCGTATTGAGGGTGATCAATTAAAAAACGGGCTGATCAATGAATAAATTACTTCTCTCGCATTATGTTGGGCAGTGACCACTAAAAAAAAATCTGAATTTTCAAAAAACAAGCTTGAATGTTGCTGGGCACAAACTCGTGATCAATTTAGCATAACCTTACATTGCAAATTGAAACCCCCACTACAAACCTATTTATTTATTGATTCAGATTTCACCCATTTATGCCTGTCATTGGGCATGACCAGTGCTCAAGAAAGTGGCCAAGCAGCATCAGAACAAGAGTTTGTTCCTCAGGAAAGAAGGGGGAGGCAGAAGGAAGGAAAAAGGGAAAAAGTAACCCCCCCCCACCAAAAAAAAACAAAAAACGATTGTTAATGTCAGTGGTTTTCAGTTGAAGATCGAAAGATGAAATTGAATACCTTTTCTCCCTTTTTTTTTGTCCGTTGCAATTTTTTTGGCTTGTTTTGGGAGTTGAGGTGATGCTTGTGTAGTATTCTGATCTAGGAGCATTACCTTTAATATGATATTATGGTATGAAAGACTATGGCAGAGTATGTCAATGAAGAATATATTAGGAAAAAAATCAGAAAAGAATTAAATATAGATATAGTTGAATTTAAATTATAGGATTGAATGAAATTGATTTGATAAATTTAAATCGCGATAGGCTAAGCATATCGATCTTAAATTTTCTTGTAAAATTATTCCAATCCGAAATGCATTTTTTGGTGATCGAATTTAATCCATATCTTGTTGTTTGCTACTCTACAGATTTAAGTAATAAAAAAATTGAGAAACTAATTTATGGATAACCTAGATTTCATTAAATTTGAAGTAAAAAAAAAACCCCAGAAACCCAGACAGGTATCAAAAAACCCAGATCCGGTTTAAAAACCCAGCGCTGCATCCTAGCTAACAAAAATGATGTTTGAATCTGTCATTTTGTTAACCCGTCAAGTTATTTTAAAATGCTGCAAAAATAAAATAGTTTAATGAAATTCTTATTTGAAAACAAACTAAAAAACAAGACCACAAATTCATTTTAGATGTGTCCACCGTCTTAAAAAACACTTAAGATTTTTTATTGGCTAAATTATTAAAAAATCAGCCAGATGTAGCTGAAAAAAATGGCTACTTTGGCAACCCTGTGTTATCC
>VCCN01000156.1:2116005-2126247 GCA_006491835.1 Architeuthis dux
GAATTACAAAGCATCAATAAAAAAAGTGTAAAGAGATAAATGCTCCATCAACTACATTTATTGTTTGTTAATTAAATATTAATTCATTTTTTTGTTTTTGAATGCAACCCTGTTTTTGTGATATTCTATTAAAAGAATAGTTCCATGTAACGTATTAACATTGTTCTAAAATTTAATCAAACTATAACATCGTAACGTATTAACATTTAACATTGAATGCAACCCTGTTTTTATGATATTCTATTAAAAGAATAGTTCCATGTAACGTATTGCAGTACACAATGTCTTCAAGTATTTAATCTGCTCGTTTCATGTCACAATGATGTAAACAATTCCCTGGCCTTATAGTATTCAGCTGACAACATTTAAAAAAATTGCCATTTTACCTGATCTGCTCAATAGATTCATTTTCATTGTACAGTCCAAAAAATCTTGTGAAACATCGAATATCATTCAGCCAAATCTGACATGTCTGAACAAAACTTAGTGTAAGGTTCTTATAATGACAGATATTAACAGATTTAAAATGCAACATAAGACGTACTCACACAGATCCGATTTATTCATACATTTACAATGCCGGCACTCAACGCCACGTGATCTTCTCGATCTACTAAAACCAATATGTCTCATGGTGAAAACAGTGGTGCCTTACCGGAAGTCGATAAGCGCTCCCCTGCCTAAGGGGAATAACTCATTACAGACAATGAGAATACTTAGTTAACACTTAGGATTTTTAAAACATTAAAATATTTATGATTAGGATTTGTTTCAAGTGAAGTATTTAATGTAATAGACTTCAAATTTCTTACGTGAAGCTTTAACATTGTCCCAAGGATAATGGATGTGAGTTCAAATCTCGACAGAAGCTCATTTTTTTCCCTCCAATTCATGTTGTTTGCTTAACGAACATAGAATAAATATAAGAACGACCTGAGTTGCGATAAAGAGCAACAGATATATAATAATAAAATACTTGATATTTTCGGACCAGAAAGATTGTAAATAAATCACAAAACAAATCAGAATCAGTTTCCAAATATTACACACACTACATCTACTGTATTTCTTTATGTATAACACGAAAAATGTTGTACCCAAATCTGAGCGAAAATGTGGGGGGATTGTACTATACTCGAATGTATACAGAACATTGTTTATATGTTACTAAAATTAAGCCCATTTGATGATAGAGAAGACGCAACTCCCCCCACCAGCCACTAAGAATTATTTTTGACTTACGTGTCAAACCAACTGTAAGAATGAAATGAATTAACAAAAACATTTCAGTAGTCAGTGAACAAAACTTTTTTTTTTATTAATTTTACCCCCGCCCAGGAGCTCAGGTGCAGGGGCTTAGAGTTGAAAGGATTAACAGTCATTTTTTATTTTTTCACAAGATTCCCATATTGAAGAGATTTTTTCACAAGTCTCCCGTATTGAAGAGATTTTTTTCACTAGTCAATAGCCAGTTTATTTCTGATACCAATGACCTGGAAATGTTGTGAACAAATAAACAAAAAGTTTTCATTAAACAATGATACAAAGAAGAAAAAGACTTGATAAATTGTACAGAAATCTTTGTCAATAGCCGGTTTCTCTTTGCTCGGACCAGGAATTTATTTTTAAGTTTTTATCTTTTTGCACCCAAAAAGCATTTTAATGCATCAAGTTATTTAAGCAGATTAGTTAAGCCATTTGAACGTTTTAGGGCATTTTGGATTTAAATGAGATTAATTTTCTCTTGTTGGCCACTTCTCAATTTAAAATGAGATTTAAGAGTCTGACTTGGTTTTATTTGTATCATAATTTCCACTTCTCAATTTAAAATGTGGTTTAAGAGTTCAACTTGTTTTTATTTCTATCACAGTTTTCTCCTTGTATAAATCTAAATAAAACTGGTCTGGTAAGTCACTCAAAAGAAACCGTCACATAATCAAGGTCTTTTGGCAGCATGCCATGTTGGGGGTGATCAATTAAAAAATTGGAAAAAGGGGTGATCAATGAATATGTTACTTCTCTCGCCTTTTGTTTGGCATTGATCACTAAAAAGTCTGAATTTTCAAAAAACAAGAGTGAACGCCGGGCACAAACTAGGAACCAATTTAGCATAAACCTACATTGTAAATTGAACGCCCCCTACTAAAAACCTATTTAAGTACTTAATGTAATAGTCTTCAAATTTCTTACATGAAGCATATGGGAGACTTGTGAAAAAAATCTCTTCAATACGGGAGACTTGTGAAAAAATCTCTTCAATACAGCCGGACCAGCTTAAAAACTGAAGAAACCTGACCGTTTTGGTGACAGTTTTAGTTGACAGTTTTTAATTTAAGAGTCCAACTTAGTTTCATTTGTATTCTAATTTCCAACCTGTAATTGTATAAATCTAAGTAAAACACATCTTTAATTAATATTCGTTCAAATGAATAGCAAAATTCTCCTGCTTTCTCTTCAGAGCAACAATTTATATAATGTAGAAATTCAGCTGAATAGTATAACTCAGCCAAATGAGTTCAGCAGCGCTGAATGAGAGAAAGAAAAAAAAACAGATTGGGAAATGATGCTTCTCTAAACTAACTGATTCTTCTGGGTTTTTTCTATTTCTTCTCTCTATCTTCTGCTCTCTTTACTATGTAAACAGCCGAGTTGATACGAGTGTGTTAATTATAGAGTACAGTATGAACCAGTCAATAGCGATCAATAATAGCAGTTGATTTCCCACATCAGATTGTTGTGAGGGTAGCATTACCTTTCAATAGTCTCTCTCTCGCTCCCCTCTCCCTTTATCTTGTCTACTTCAGTATTACCATTAACACTTGTACAAACCAGTACATCTAATACCTACTGTGCCGATGTGAGCTGCTGTTCATACTACTACTGTTATATACAACTATGTCTGTCAGATTTCTTTCTTTGTAAGTTGGCTTTTTTGCCCATCAACTAACAATGACGACAATTCTTCAGTCAGATAGCCCAGTCATGAAACGGTAGGCCAGTATCTAGATGTGGGCAAATTAGTCTAGTTTTGTAAAATGCATCAGAGCATCTGCCATGGAATGAAGATTTATTGTGCAAGCCTTGCAAGTTATCGCTAGTGAATTTAGGGGCTAAACAAAACTAGCATTCCAAGGGAAATTATGAATCACTGCCACCTATATATGCTTCTTTTTATCTCTTAAATTAAAGAGTGTTGGTGCGCGGTGATCACTAAAAAGTCCAAATTTTCAAAAAACAAATAAGAATTCCAAGGGAAATTATGAATCACTGCCACCTATATATGCTTCTTTTTACCTTGTAAATTAAACAGTGGTGGTGGTAAAATCAAGTTACCTTGATGGAAATGCTATCAGTATGGTTTGAACCATAAATTCATGATTTAAAAAAAAAAAGAAGGTGTCTGGTTAGTCCTTCAATAGAAACCGTCATGTGACTGATGTCTTTAAGCAGCATGCTGTGTTGGGGATGATCAATAAAAAAAATTGGGAAAAAAGTGGGTGATTAACGAATAAGTTACTTCTCTTGCCTTATGTTGGGCAGTGATCACTAAAAACATCTGAATTTTCAAAAAACAAGCATGCTGATGGACACAAACTGAGAGATCAATTTAGGATAAACTTACATTGCAAATTGAACCCCCACCCACTAAAATCCTATTTGGAGGGAATTTTCAAAAAGTGTGTGTGTGCAAAATTTCAAGTTTCTATTATGAACGGTTAGAGCTGGGCAAAGTCAGAAAAAGGAATATGTGGCTGATTTTGATTGGTCGACACAAAGTGTCCAATTCCATAAATAACCCCCAAATTTCATAGACCGGGCAGAGACATGGCGGCACCCAACGTGGATGGCAGCTGCCTGTTGTAAGCAGTGAGAGGCTGTGTCATCATGTCAAAGCCCTGGGGATATGTTGCATATCATTCATCAACACTCTGAAGGCAAGAATTATAAGAACTGGTGAAAAACTTTATACTTGTGCTTCATATAATAAATTCTATAATTGTTAAACGGTTTCAAAGGGTGTGCTCTCAATTCTTAAGGTCGGCAACAACCTCGGCGACTTTGCTTTGTGACCGGACCAGCTCAGCTTGACAATGTTTCAACCAACTTCGCTAACAACCATTCTGCGGTTCTTTTGGGCGTGGTAGGTGCTGGTGGGTGAGACTGTCTGAATGGGGTTGGGGCCTCATCATAAATGGTGCTGTAAACCAGGATGAGACACTGTGGAGAAGCCACAAACCAAATGAGCAACTGGGAGATCAACTGGTGAACAACCCCAGATCTGACCCAGAAATAGCTACGAACATCACAGGTGACTGAAGAATCAACCCATAATCTAGGGCTCCAGTCTAACTTTTTTCACCACCGTCCCAGAACCATCCTGAAAAATAATTTTAACCGTCCCGTTCAATAAAAAGATGATACTATAAAGGACATCTCCATTGTTGAGGATATGCTTAATACCAGCAAAGCCCTTTCTATAAATCAGTGGTTCCCAAACGGGGGTGGGGGAATAACGCTACTTAATAGGTAAAAATAAAAGTCCAGTCTAGAGATAGGGTTTTCTGCACTTCACTCGAAGGCTCGAAATAAGCTCCAAGTTGAGAATAATTCAAGATATGCTCTCTCACTAATAGAACCACAAATCGAAGAAAAAACAAGAACAGAGATCACATTGATGTGTATATCAGTTACAATAGCAGAATTCTTATGTTTTTTGTAATAATTGGAATTTCAAATGATGTGTTCCTAATTATTTTTGCTTGCTTTATTTAAGTAACAAATAAACAGCAGCAGCTGTACAATTATAAAATTGAACTAATTCTTGAAGCTTTCTAATTATATGCAAAATACTGTTATTATTTGAAATTAATCTTTATTGCAACGTAAATGGAAGTAATAGTATTGACAAAAGTGGGGAATGACTCGAAAAGGTTGGGAACCACTGCTATAAATGAATAGAAAGCTCTATGGGGAAATGATTCCTCACTTTATAACAGGTAGGTGATGCTCACTAACTTTAACTCAACTAGGAGAATATTAATTGGATTATGACCGGATTAAAAATACTGTGTGGTCTTTTTAAAAAGATTTTTAATCACTCATATTCAAAAGAGGTGAATTTTTGCATTCACTATTTACTCATCCAAAATTAGTTGAAATATAAAATGTAAGCATTACATTTTGGTGATGTTGGTTGGGAATCAATGTAATATAAGTCTGGCTGCTCCTACTTCTACTTCTTGCATAATTCTACTATAAATTTTGGAGATATGTAAGACTTGTCAGTTTAGCACAGGTGGTAACATACCAGGCTAGAAATCACCTAATCGTGAGTTCAAATCTCAGTAGTGAAATGCTGATTTTATATGTAAGTTTATTCCCCTATTTTTGGTGAGGATTGTTGTTCTTCTTGTTACATAGGAAAGTAAAGTCAACTCTGACTTTGTCCTGGAGTTTGACAAAAAATCGCTTGAGAAAAAAATAGCTCAAACAATATTTTAAAGACAAAAAGAATTTTAAAAAAGCATCCAATTATCATTTTTTTTGAAAGCAAGTAAGGAACAGGCATAAAGATCTACCTTGCAGTAAAAATTGAACAATAGCTCATAAAATCTTTGGTTCTTTGGATGAAAAGCAAGTAAAATTAAGATGAAAGAAATCCTAGTCAAAAATTAATAATGGTTGACAATGCTTCATCTACTAAAAAATAAATCCAGATAATATTACTACTAATACTACTAGATGAAAAGCAAGTAAAATTAAGATTAAAGAAATCCCAGTCAAAAATTAATAATGGTTGACAATGCTTCATCTAATTAAAAAAAAAATCACAGACACAATTTATTGAACTAAAATAGACTTTGTACTCTAACCACCTACCCTCAATTAGGAAAGAGAACTTTGCAAAAACTATTAAAACACTGCATATAAACAGGGCCGGGTTAAACTATAAGGCTAAGTAGGCTTAAGTTAGGGGCCCGTAGCTAACAGGGGCCCGGAAAGATTCTGGGATATTCATATTTTTCTTAATTTTATTTTTAAAACTTAATAAAAATATCCTAACAAATATCTCTTTAAAAAATGGAATGAATATATTACACATTAGCACAATAAAGACAAAATAAAGTCGATTGTTATAATCCACTTTATTCATACGATTGACAGATCATATTACTTACTTAAAATTATACACAAAATGTGTGTGTGGGGGGGTCAAGATAGGGGGCCCCCATATTGCTAATACGGGCCCTGGTATAGTTTAATCTGGCTCTGGATATAAGAAGTTATATTCTTTATGATGGAATTTATCTAAGGCACAGAGAATTAGGTGTCATAGCATCTCTTCAAATTCATTTCAAATAAGGTCTACAAAATGGAAGTAAGATGGATGGGATAGCTAATGTCTTGAGACCAGTGCAAACCATTTAATTAAAATAGCTAATTTTAATTTTAATGGACTTAGGTAACAAATGTAAGTAAGGACACAGTCTATTCTTTCCTATATACCCAATTAAAAGAGGATCTAACGAAATACCCTTATTACTTTAATGATGATCCCTGAAGCAATTTTAACTTTGGTAATGTGTGGTAACTTAGCTTAGACATAAAGATAGTGTACATAATCTTTATCATCAGTAATTAGACTCTAGCAGCAAATCTGGGATTATCCACTGAAATTGCCCCATTCAATTTGTCACATAATCTTATCTATTACGGCAATTTGAGATTAGCCAATCCCCACACTAATTGAGCTGGCCGGGATAGTGTAGATGACCAACAGCACCTACAGTGATTAGAAGTTAATCAATCTACAAGATTTACTTGCAACTCTCTTTGGTATGACACATAGAAGAAAAGCTTTAGCAGAATAATAAGAAAACAATATCATTTTCTTTTTTTATAGATATGATTTCTTCATGAAGACTAATAGTATACAATATCAGATGCCTTGCAGTTAATTTTGTGTAACAAGAAACTGACTCACGAGGACCTTTCTAACTGTCAATTTCCTGCTGATCAAGACAAACATCTACTCTGAATTTCTGAAATGAAGTATTGTTCCATGTCTGGACCAGCATCCTTATCTTTGTAATTTTGATTATAATGTTACAGCCAGTGCACTCACTGTCCTTCCTCAGGTATATGTTGCACCTAGTAACCTTCAAGGATCTTTTGCTCATGGGATTATGTTGTTCTTTTTATCTCTTCATTTTTACATCCAGCATCCTTCCTAGGAATTGAATTTATAATTCTTTTGATCCTACATTTGGGGGTTTCACTAATCCCTTCAGAAAGTAGTCTATTCTCTTAGGATAAGTGGGTCAGGATCAAACTTCCTGGATCAACACAAACTGACAGAGAGAACCAAGGGTGTTATCCTTCTATA
Organism: Architeuthis dux; assembly: GCA_006491835.1. NCBI lineage: Eukaryota > Metazoa > Mollusca > Cephalopoda > Oegopsida > Architeuthidae > Architeuthis > Architeuthis dux. Next base: position 2,123,393 of record VCCN01000156.1, read on the forward strand.
CTCTAGTTCTTCCATAAGCGCATTTGGGGGCATTAAAACTACTGTGCATAGAATCTATTTTCATTTTCTTTTTACTCTTGATTTAAACTTCTTCAAAACTGTTCTTATCCTATCCTATATGTTGTCATTCTGAGTATAGGTCCCCATATAGTACTTATTTCTATACGGAGTCTGCTTATGGGATTACTTGATACCACATATGCTACCTCATTCAGCTTGTATATTTTCCTGTATGGTCCCCTGTCTATTTTTATCCCAGAAGGATGGAGCAATCTTTTTTTTCTTCCAATATATGATCATGGTTTCACATTATGGCTTTACACTGTGCTAGTTTCCTTGGTATACTACAATATCCTCCCCCGAAATCTTCTGTTGAAAATTAGAATGTGTGTGTGTTATGTGCTGGACCATGTTATATGTTGGGAAATATAGGAGGTAAGTAGTAGCTAACATGATTCACTTATATTTAGTCTCGGCAAGTCATTGCTATCATAAAAAATCGAGTGCAAAGATCATTAATTTTTCAAATAGCCAGTGATGAATGGACTGACCATCAGTAACTAGGATATGTTGCCTATCACATACAGACTGTTCATTAATAATCTAACTGCCTGTAATCCAAGTCTACACTATTTCAACATTCCCCGGATTGTTGCAATAACCTACCGCTAATATTTTGATGACTTTATCAGCAACGGCTGTTGATATAAATTCAAAAGCGCAACATTCTTAGTTGTTTTTTTTGTTTGTTTGCATTTATTATTATAACCTGCATATTTAACTCCCAGTTTTGGTTCCAATGAATAAAACAAGACAAGTTTTTCATTTAATTTCTTTGCTTGCCATCTGTAGTCCGGGTTTAGTCAATATCTTGTTTATGACTTTTGAACACCTGGTGTGTCTGGTTTTGGTCTTGGACACCTTGTAGTTTGGTTTTTTTGTCGATATCTTGTTTATAACTTTTAACACTTGGTGGAAGTCAAATCTGTGACCTTCGCCCATGGCTGCCCAAATATCTAACAAAAGTAAATTATACGGTTTCATTTAATTTTCATTATTTTTTTAACAAAAAGACCCAAAAGAATGCATTCCATCTGTGAGTTATCTAGATTCTAACTTAATTTTCAGGTTATGTTTCCTATGAATAAAAGAAGACAAGGTTTTCATTTAATTTTCATTATTTTTTTTTTTTTACAAAAATTAGGAAGAGACCCAAATGAACGCATTCTATCTCTGAGTTATCTAGATTCTAACTTAATTTTCAGGTCAGACTTGAATGTTGAACAAAAATAGAATTCTCCATTTTTCTTTTTTTTCTTTGCAGTATCAAGTTAGCAAACAATTGATGGAAAGAACACAGGAAATAATCCAAGTGCACAGGGAACGGAGAAGAAAGGGGAAGAAAGAGAGATGGATTTAAAAGATTTTACAGACTGGAAATGGATGAAAGAGTGTTTGGAATTTCAGTACAAAAAATGAAAGGCCTATAAGTGCAGGTAATGGATTCTTGTTTCTTGGAATACAAGAATTTCCGTGACTATTATTATGCAATATGCAGGGCACTTTGTACAGAAAGATGAGATGCTTACTGAAATCTTTAGATTGTTATAGTTTCTACTCCAATTACTGTTGTCACAGAGGTAGATCAATGAGCAATGGATAAAAGTGTAGTATAGCCATCTTGGTCTGTGGGAGGAAAATCTTGAACTTGGAGAAAAGGGAAGACCCGAAACTTGGTTTATAAAAATATAAGGATATATTTTTATTTTATAAGATACATTGTGTCATGGGGAGAAAGATGATGAGAGCCGACAGACTGTTTTTAACTGGGAAATTGGTATTGTGTCTTTTTAAGCTAGGCAGTGGCTCTCTGCTTTTTTGAGGGCTTGTGTCGCTTTTATCGGGTTTGAATGCCTGCACTGATTTTTTAGCCCGCCATCTGTAGTTAGGGTTTAGTCAATATCTTGTTTATGACTTTTGAACACCTGATGTGTCTGGTTTTGGTCTTGGACACCTTGTAGTTTGGGGCTTTTGTCAATATCTTGTTCATAACTTTTAACACCCGTGGGTGTCAAATCTGTTACCTCCGCCCATGGCTGCCACAATATCTAACAAAAGTAAATTATACTGTTCGATTCCAATAACCAGCTTAGTACCAAAATCTACTGTCATAACATGGATAGGTGGGATTCTTTAATTGTTGTTAGTACAAACTGGTTTTAGGCATTGGAAATGACCAGTGGCTTGACTAGTAAGTATTATCCACACCTTTAAAGAATTTGGCATGAATGATTTATTTGAGATGAATGATTTTTTAATGCTCTTTGTTTCTTAGATTTACTGTCAATACGATTTTAATATTTTATCTCTTTGTTTCTTTATATCATTAATAGTTGACAATCCAATCATGTCTTACATAACGTACAGAAATACAAGCATCAATTTTATTCCAACTATTCTACCTACTTATTGACTAAGGTAAATCATTTAAATTTCGGCCCTGTCGACTGGGGCCTAGAATACGCCAACTGAATAACATGCAGAAGGGTAAGACCCCACCAAACAGGCGCCACCTATTTTTGCACCAAAGTTTTGGCTGTCATATAATTCTGTCAGGAGTGAAAGGTACCAGAATATCAACCGAATTCTGGAGAAAAGTAGAAACAACGTACTTCTCTTAAGAAAAAAATACAGAATCAAGTCAAAATTATACATAGTGGTACCCAGTGACGTTTCTAGTTCTTAGGGAGGGGCCACTTGTGGGCCGAGATTAGGGGGGAGGGGGACAAAACTCGAAATGCATGTGACGAGAAATACTTCACCATGTTGATATATACAACTTATATGAATGATTT
>VCCN01000156.1:2128031-2142772 GCA_006491835.1 Architeuthis dux
CAGATCGGGGATCTATGCTGCAGCTAAGAGCGTTCATTTGGTCTTGATGGATGCAGTTGGCTGTAGCACTGTCACCATACATACCAGACGCTGCAGCACTAGCTGTTGACGAAGTCGTTCCTCCTGCTTGTGTGGATGCCATTTTTTTGCCTGGGTCACTCTCGATCCTTTCAGATGTGAAACAGGGTTCTTGGTAGTCTCCTAAAGTTGGTGATTGGCCTTCTTCCTGCAAATACAAAAATAAAAAATAAAAAAGTAAAGCCGAATGTCCCATTGTCCAAAAGCCGTAATTAAACCACTCCAAAACAGATATAAATGGGAATACATACAACAACGGAGTTAAGATGTCTGTGTGGTTGATTGTCTTTTTCAATGTAAAAAAAAAAAACAGCTTTGTATACAAGATCTAATGAAAGGACAGTTGTAGAGTGGCAATTGCTCTTGGGAGTTAGAAATGAACTGCAGTCCAATGGATAGTGAAATAACCTTAAAAAATAGCTGGGAAAAAAACAAACAACCAAAGTGCATTTATCAGCTAGTTTAAGTCAAGTTCAAATTATAGTAGCACCACTGCAATTATTATCTAAGGCAATTTTGTGATCTAGTGCCACTGGAAGTCATTTCCGGGCTAACACCTGGGTCGAAGTGGAAGTGACCCCGGTGACCTCAGGAAAAATGCATATGTGTGGGTGTGTGAAAACAGGATGCTCAAGTGCAAACGACATGGTGTTGAGGGTCAAAATAAAACAGGATGTTGACAAGACCCCAAAAACTGCTGGTGTTGAAAACCCGAAATAACACACCAACGTGGGCATATCGAAGCTCACAAAAAGACAAACAGTGTAGTCGAAAACAGACAGAGCCGAGCCAAGAGAACACAAAGTCCAGACCGAGTTTTGCCTGTTGCCCCGGACTGTGTGCCCTGCATCATCTCTCATTATCTCTCTCCGACTCTGTGCATTTCATCAGTGGTGTATCTAATGGAATAAAAATATATATGATATTTTTATAAACACAGAATTCCAGTCTTCTTTCTTTCCTGGACCCAACAAATTTTCCCCTGCATATATAACAGCTAAGCATTATTAATTTTCATTCAAAACTGAGCAAAAATAAGTTTCCTGCAGTGTATTTGATGTAGCATATACCTTAATGAAATGATAAAATAAAAATAAACTTGTTAATTAAATTAATAATTAACTTTAAAAAATAATCATGTTCTTGAAGAAGGCTGGAGAAGGATAAATCAACAACAGGCAATGGGGTAGCAAGGGTACTCAGTGCACGGGGGCAAAGATGATTTTGGCACCCCCACCCCTAAAATGTTTTGATTATTTAGTTGTGATTTTTCTTCTTTTTTTTAGGTAGCTCAGGGTAACACTACATTGTGACTTTGGTTCCGTGACTTTTCTTCCAGGATTCTTATATTGTAGACTTTGCGGTTGTGTAAAAAAATTAAATATTTGCTTAAAAAATCACTTTTAAAAGATTATTTTCAATAAACTTGTGTGCAAAAATCATTTATTTTAATTATTGTTATAATGATCTAGCCACTTTTAGTTATTTATTTTTATTATTGTGTTAATCTAGCTACTTTTAGCCACTATTAGCTATTCATTTGAATTATTGTGATAATGATCTAGCTACTTTTAATTACTTATTTTAGTTATTGTAATAATGATCTAGCTGCTTTTAGCCACTATTAGCTATTTATTTTAATTATTGTGATAATGATCTAGCTACTTATAGCCACTATTAGCTATTTCTAGCCATCAATTTTTTTCTGTCCAACTTGGACAGATATCGAGCAGGGATGACTGAATTTGTCCGATTTTGGGAACACTATTGTCTGTTTTTGAGAAAACTGATCTGGCAACCCTGCTTCACATATACAAGGCCGCACAACTTTATTTTTAACTTTCTGCAGCGGGGGAGATTAATATATAATCGACATCCTTTTGAAGACAATCGGGCTGTGAATAACAAATTTAGAATTCCCCTTGAAAAGACGGCCAATAGCAGTAAAAAAAAGTATCACTTTGTTCCCTAATAACTTATTCATGGAAAATTTTAAGCCAGCAAAAACGTTTGAGTCAGAAAGGAAACTTTTCAGCAATAAACGATCAGTTTTACTAGCATTCCCAGAGAAATTATGAATCACCACCACCTGTATATGTTTCTTTTTACCTTGTAAATTAAACAGTGGTGGTGGTAAAATTAAGTTACCTTGATGAAAATGCAACCAGTAAGGTTTGAACCATAAATTCATGATTAAAAAAAACAAGCTTGAATACAGCTGGACACAAACTAAGAGATCAATTTAGGATAAACTTACATTGCAAATTGAACCCCCCACTAAAAACCTATTTACAGGGGGGAATTTTCAAAAAACAAAATAAGCATTTTCCCTACTCATTAAGGGGAGTGTGTGTGCAAAATTTCAAGTTTCTACTATGAACAATTAGGGCTGGGTGAAGTCCAAATACATAGATACATAGATACATATAAACATCAGAACACATGAATAACCTAAACCCAGCAACAGTGTTTAAACTGTCTGTTGTGGGTAGCAGTGATTAATAGCTTGTTCTCATTGAAGGGAGTGTGTATGCAAAATTTCAAGTTTCTACTATGAACGGTTAGGGTTGTTTTGACGTGTCAACCTTTTTTTTTTGCTCTTCCAAATATTTGAGCGAGAACGAGTGATGACATGACAGGATATCAAGACTCATGTCTATTTTCCAGGCAGGTAGACTGGCTCTGGCAGTCAGGCTGGCTAAGGATAGTGTTACAAGCGATGTGTTCAGTGGTTCCCAAACAGGGGGGGAATTCCCCTGAAGGGTTTAGGTAGTCCAGAGGAGAATAAGGCTATTGGCTAAATATAAAGTCAAATCAGCCATATTTTGCTAGATGCAGCCAATTTCTTTTCTCGCCCTTCCAAATATTCGAATAAAAACAAGCGATGACAGGATACCAAGACTTATGACGTAGAGATATACGCAGATATTTCCAGGCAGACAGGCTCGGGGAGGTTTTCTTTAATAGCTGCACGGCCAGGCAGTTATGCATAAAATCATGCCATGATCTAAGTTATAGATTTCTTATGCATATGCTGGAGGACTTAATACTGAACTTATTTTCAACATAACATTAAACTAGATGAGACTGTCTAAGTTAAAAATATGAAGAGGAAGAGAAAAAATTTAAATCAGTGATGATAAAAAATTAGAACAACTGAAGTCACGAATATAATTGTTATGATATGCTGCCATGAAAGGGTCATTTCCAGGTCAACACCTGTGTGGAAACGGAGGTGACACGGTCACCTTAGGAAATAGATATAGGCGTGGGTGTCCAAAACAACAGGATGTGGGGACCGGAAATGACACAACGTGGGCGTTCAAACCTGATAAAGGAACTGAGCAGAGAAGAGACCCGAACAGAGAACTCAGCAGAGAAGCAGATCGATTAAGCCAGGCTGGAAGGCATGAGACCGTTGTCCCTGTTGGGGACAGCCTGAAGGTTCTCCTTGTCTCTCTTCCACTCTTCACTCTCCGGCTGACAAAGTGTATACTATGAAATAAAAATATGTCTCATATTTTTATAACCAGCTTTTGAGTCCTTCCTTTCTATCCAAGTTAAGCATTTCCTCCCGCAAGTGAGCAAACCATGACAAGACTTCTCATGGCACCAGGACATTCACCCCACTATCCAACATAATGATAGAAACACTTTTATTCCTAAAAGTGCAATGCCATCATATTCTAAAATAATAATTACTTGATATTGATTACATGCAATATGGTGCCAGTTTTCCCTTGATTGGGAACACAAACCAAAATATCTTTGAGAGGTTCTAGAATAGGTCGATGAATACATCTACCTAGGACAGGTAATAAAGCTATAGGTTGGAAAGCATTTGGTATAAATAGAGGCATTCTGAAGAGCACCTTGCCAATGTGCTTAAAGCGTAAAGTATACAACGGTTGCATAATACCAGCCATGACTTATGGATGTGAAACATGGAAATTAACAAAACGAGCTGAAAACCAACTTAGAATAGCAGAGAGAGCCATGGAAAGAGCAATGCTAGGGATAACTCAAAGAGATAGAAAAAGATCAACATGGATCGGAGAGAAGACCAAAGTGAAAGATATTATACAAATAATTAAACAGCAAAAATAGAGATGGGCTGGTCACCTAGCAAGAAGAAATGACAATAGATGGGGGAAAAGACTAACCGATTGGTGCCCATGGGACAGTGAATGCAGTAGAAAAAGACCAGATACAAGATGGAGGGACGAGATAGAAAGGTTTGCCGGTAAGATGTGGCAGAGTTTAGCACAAGATAGGTCGTCCTGGAAGGAGATGGGAAAGGCCTTTGTCCAACAGTGGACTTATAATGGCTGATGATGATGATGATGATGATGATATAATGTTCGGTTCTTGTAGCAACTTAAAGAAAACACTGTCCAAAGAAATACCAAATAAGATTAAAACAAGTTGCCAATTGATAGTGAAGTGAATAAAAACACATGAGTCGTAACTTTTATTGTTTTATTATGCTCAATTTAGCAGTTGTGATGGCCTTTGAATAATGGCCCTGGGCTATTATTTTGTCCATTTTTTCCACCCAAATTTGGCTGTTTTTCCGTTTTACCACCCTGGTAGATCCCGGTAGAATTAGTTCTGTGGATTTTCTACACGATAAACTTACTAAGAATTAAGTGTGACATAACATGAAGCAAAGAGCTGCTGAGATGAAGCTACTGAACTGTATATGGAAAATATTGAACTTTCAATCCATAATTTCAACTACAGAGCTACTCCTACAGTGATAAAATTACATTATATTGAGGAAAGATAAGGCCAAAGATATTTTATGAAACAATATAACACTGCCTTGATTGGGGAATCAATTGTTGGCTGTTTATTATGAAGTGTACGTCAGAAGAAAATTATATATCATTTTCACTATGTGTTGCTTTTACAGTTTAAGTTTACCACAGACATTATGAGGTGAACCAGTCTTACTTGGTTTTCATTGAACTAATACTTGAGAATAAATTAAAATAAAACCTGCAAACGCTTATCAACACAGTGATGACAAAAATAAAATCAAAGAATTAAACACAAAGTTGATGTAGAATAACAATGAGAAATTAGTTATTTGATTTTAGATATTGAAAATGATTGGAAATTTCTTTTTTTTAATGAGGAGAAATCTGGTGCCTAGCAGTCGTAATTTCATTCTTCAAATAACCTCTCCAGATCATAAATTCATAACCTGTTCAATAAACAGCTTTTAGGATTTATTAATGATTGGGAATTAAATCAGTGAACGATAAATGGAGCTGCAACTCTTGGAAGGTGATGATCCAGTTTTAATTGCAATCTGATTAATCTTTAAGTCCTGCAGGTGAAAGAAAGGCTTGCTTTTTCAGAAACCAATACTAATTATGAGAAAGAGGAATTCTTGAAATACATAATGATTTTGTTTACACCTAATCCATGACGAATTCATTAACGTCATTTTTCGAGGGGATTATATAAACAGCTAGTTGATCAGTAAGGAACACTGTGATGATGTTAATTCACTATGAAACTGGATATTTGGTCTTATAATCTACGGGTAATGAATTTGATCATGATACGTTCAGGTTATTTATCCCATAACAAAATGTAATCTATCTCTATCTGGCTTTCTATTTCCATAAACCTTTTTCCTGGCATAAATGTGTAGATATTTTATGGCAGACAGGAAAAGAGATAAATCATGAAAGATTACCTTGGATTAATGATCACCAAGGATGTTTGGTTATGAATAATACCAATTCACTAGATTTGCTTAAACATCTAACTAATGAATACTGAAGCACATTGTAAATGAACTATACATGTTTCGCCCATAAATGTATACACCCCTAATTGTCTTATTCACCAATTCACTAAATTTGCTTAAACATCTAACTAATGAATACTGAAGCACATTGTAAATGAATTATACAGTTTTGCCCATAAATGAGTACACCCCTAATTTTCTTATTAACCAATTCATTAGATTTGCTTAAACAACTAATAAATACGGAAGCACATTGTAAATGAACTATACAGTGTCACCCATAAATGTGTACCCCCTAATTGTCTTCTAAAACAAACATAGCAGGATTTTATTATTTCTAGTGGAACATTACACAATCAAAATGGATATTATCAGGTATTATTTATGACCAAAATCTACAGCATTGAAACTGTCAGCAAAAATATTTTTTCGTAGTGTACTCATTTTTGGACTGTAACATATTCATATTTTTTTCAATACTGTAGAGTTTGGTCATGAATAATACCTGATAATATCCGTTTTTATTGTGTAATGTTCCACTAGAAATAATAAAACCCAGCTATTTTTGGTTTAGAAGACAATTAACTTTCTATTAAAAAGTGGTAGAGGTGTACTTATTTATGGGCGACACTGTATATTCGGGAAGAAGTCATAAGAGATTGAAGTAAGAAGGCAAAGCAGACCTGAGCAGTGAGGAAAAATGTAGGCATATGTTTGTATCTGTGTACAAATACATTGTTACTTAAACTCATACATAAGCACAAATAATATATATATATATATATATAAAACACACGTCCACTCATTCATAGATGGATTTGAATAGACATGTAAAACAAATGTATGTATGCACACACAAGTGAATAGAATATACACCCACACAATTTTTATATTGTATTCATAGAAAGAACATGGTAAAAATGCTGAGGTTTTGCTCTGAGATTTTTCTGATGTCAATTCTTAAAAACATGGATTATTGTTTATTTTTAATAAACAATAATCTATTCTTTACTGTTTTTCATTTTTCTGCAGCAATCCTATATATATAATATGAAAAATAGAAAGGATCATTGCTGGAAACTAGATACAGGCTTCTTAATTTTGTCAGTAGATCTGGAATGAATTTACAGGTTTGTAAGACAATATAGATATATTATGTGCGTAGAAATAATTTATAACATTGTAATTAACGTTTAGTATTAATTAATTTCATTGTATCTAAATTTGCTAATCAAATGCAAACAAGAGAAAGAGACACAAAAGATATTTTTTTTAAATGAACAGGGAAAAAAGACTGATTTGTTTTTTAGTTATTTATCTGCTCTGCAGAATGTTGTTTTTTATTTGTGTATTACGCATGACTTTATAAGATCAAAGTGTAGAATTTGTTCTTTTTCTCTCAGAAAAGTAGGAAGAAGAGGAATGTTTGTTTATATGTAAGAGATTAGTTTCCAATTTTGATTTCTTAAAAATATTGAAATTAAAAGATAAAAAAGAAATCATTTAAATACTGCCCTTCCAAATAAATAAAATGGAGAAGAGAAAAATAATAATAGTTATGAAGGAGAAAAATAAAGTCTGCCAGATCATAGATGTGTCTGTGCCAGTAGAACACAAGGTAAAGACTAGCGTTCCAAGGGAAATTATGAATCACCACCACCTATATATATGCTTCTTTTTACCTCATAAATTAAACAGTGTTGGTAGGCAGTGATCACCAAAAAGTCCAAATTTTCAAAAAACTAGTTAGAATTCCAAGGGAAATTATGAATCACTGCCACCTATATATGCTTCTTTTTACCTCATAAATTAAACATTGTTGGTAGGCAGTGATCAGCAAAAAGTCCAAATTTTCAAAAAACAAGTTAGAATTCCAAAGGATATTATGAATCACCACCACCTATATATGCTTCTTTTTACCTTGTAAATTAAACAGTGGTGGTGGACAATGATCACTAAAAAGTCCAAATTTAAAAAACAAACAAGTGAGAATGCTGCTGGACACAAACTAAGGCTCAATTTGACATAAACACATTGTAAATTGAATCTCCCACTAAAAACCTATTTTTTGAGTTTCTACTATGAACAGTAAGGGCTGGGTGAAGTCCGGATACATAGATACATATAAATGTCAGAACACATGAATAATCTAAACTCAGCAACAGTGTTTAAACTGGTCTGTTGTGGGTAGCGCTGATTAATACCAGAACCTCACTCAGGAATAGAAGAAGCTGTGGAACATGAATGTAAAGGTAGTGCCCATAATAACTGGACCACTTGGGACCATCTTCAAAAGAATTAAAATTCGAAGACTGTCCAAACTACAACAACACTGAGTAAGGTACTGGAGATTTCTGGTGACTTGTTGTCACTCAATCCCCAGCAACAACCCCTAGATATATAATGTGAAAATGCAGATGCATGAAAAAATAAAAATAATAATGGAAGCAGATTCAGTCAGGCAGAACAAAATGTAGGAAAAGTCAGCAAATGATACCCCAAAAGAACAAGAAAAATATTGGAATCTTGACTCAATAGTAGAAACATGATCAATGGAATAAATATGTGGTCAGTATCCTTTGTGAGATATTCAGTGCCTTTCCTAAACTGAACAAGAGAAGAACAAAGAAATTTGATGACGATGCACAAAGCCCTGCACTCAAGAGATTACATCCATTAAGTGTATATAAAGAGGAAAGAGGGAGAAAGAGGACTCATCATTGAGGATTGCATCAACTCTACTATCAAGGGACAGGAGGACAAGGCAGAGTAATGAAAGATTAATTATGACCAGAGGACAAATGGAATATCAGAAAGATCCAATCAGAATCCAAAAATTGGAAGAAAAACAACACAGACACTTCAAGAGACAAACAAAAAGAACAGGTCTGGTTAGTCACTCAATAGAAACAGTCATCCAACCAACATCTTTTGGCAGCATGCCATGTTGGGGGTGATCAATTAAAAAAAAATTGGAAAAAGGGGTGATCAATAAATAAGTTACTTCTCGCCTTTTGTTAGGCAGTTACCACTAAAAAAGGTCTAAATTTTCAACAAAAAACAAGTGTGAATACTGCTGAACACAAACTAAGGGATCAATTCAACATAAACTTACATTGAAAACTAGGGGGTGGGGGATTTTGAAAAAACAAAAAAAACGTTTTTTTAACCATAAGGAGTAAATGTTTAAATTTTCAGCCCTCTAGCTCTATTGGTGCAGCCTGTATGTGCACAACAGAGTAAGGAAATACTAGCATTCCAAGGGAAATTAGGAATCACTGTCACCCATATATGCTGTGTTGGAGGTGATCAATGAATAAGTTACTTCTCTTGCCATTTGTTGGGCAGTGATTATTAAAAGATTCAGTATTTTCCAAAAAACAAGTGGACACAAACTAAGGGATAAATTTAGCATAAACCTACATTGTAAATTGACCCCCCCCCCACTAAAAATCTATTTGGGGGGAATTTAAAAATAACAAAAAACAAAGTTTTTTCTAGACATAAGGAGTAAATGTTAAAGATTTTCAGTCCTCTAGCTCCATTGGTGTGGCCTGTACACATGATACATACATAGGCAGCCAGCCGGACCAACTTGAAAACTGAAGAAACCTATGCTGACAGTTTTTTTGGTGACAGCTTTGGTTGACTGTTTCTAATAAAGTGAAACGTGTCAATACATGAAAAAAAAAGATCATGTCAAAAGTTAAAAAAGGAAAAGGAATTCTGCTATATTTGAATTGTAGGTGGGGGAAGAAAAGAAATATCAATTTAAACATCTCTTGTCATCCGTACGCTATCAGTAATGTGTTCAGTTGGTAAATTCACGCTGAAAATAGCTTCTTGTTTACTCTGTCTTATGTGACTCGAAAGCTGCCATTTCAGTAAAGAAGTCAATATTTTCATTTGCAGGAGAAAGAAAAACAGGGCCAAAAAGATTTTTAAAAAATAGAGAGAAGTAGAACAAGCCTGGCTGCTACAGTCAAACTCTGCTCCTACTTCTACTTCCTTGTGTAATACTATTATACATTTTTGGTATGTAAGACTTGTCAGTTTAGCAGAGGTGGTAACACACAAGGCTAGAAATCATCTGATCGCGAGTTCAAATCTGGGTAGTGAAAGGCAGATTTTATATGTCAGTTTGCTCCCCTATTTTTGGTGAAGATTGTTGTTGTATTTGTTACATAGGAAAGTAAAGACAACTCTGACTTTGTCCTGGAGTTTGACAAAAATAGAATCAAGTGAAGAATGGGAAAAGCAAGAGAACAAAAATAGGATTTGAAGAAAATGAAGAAAGTAAGAGAAAAAAGAAAGATGAAAGTTAGAAGAATATTGGTAGAAGAATATGGATGAAGAATATTGGTAGAGGAATATTGGGAGAAAAATATTGGATGAAGAATATTGGTAGAGGAATATTGGGAGAAAAATATTGGATGAAGAATAATGGAAGAAAAATATTGGAAGATGAATATTGGATGAAGAAAACTGAAAAAATATTGGTAGAATAATATTGGAAGAAGAATATTCAAGAAGAATATTGGAAGAAGAATATTGGAAGAAAAATATTGGAAGAAAAATATTATAAGAAAAATATGGGTAGAGGAATATTCAAGAAGAATATTGCAGGAAAATGGAACAACAAAAGAAAACAGTGAAAGAAAACCGGGAGAAGATCAAGTATGAAAAAGAGGAACATGAAAAATAACAAATGGTTGATAAAGCAAAACGTTAGAAGACAAAGTAAGATGAAACAAATGCATTGAAACAGATGAATTAGAGCTTGGAGAAAAAAAGAACATCAAAGAGAATAAGAGAAAGGCAACATAAGTGTGGAAATAAAGCAAGAATAAGGTAGACAAGCCTGGCTGCTCCAGGGTCAAACTCTGCTTCCACTTCCTTGCGTAATTCCTAATAAACTTTGGAGGTATGTAAGACTTGTCAGTTTAGTGCAGGTGGTAAAACACCAAGCTAACAATCACTGGGACAGGCGTTCAAATCACGGTAGGGGTATACAGATTTTACATATCAGTTTATTCCCCTATTTTGGTGAGGATTGTTCTTGTTCTTGTTCTTGTTACATAGGAAAGTCAGAATAATAGATGAACAGAATATTTGACCATGTTATCTTGTTTACAAATCCCACAATCTAAAGATCCCTATTTTTGAAAAGACAACAAAAGACAAAAGATTGCAAGGAATTTAACATTCATAACATTAGAGAGAGAGAGAGAGAAAATTAAAATAAAATGAAACCTTTTTCAAAGTTATGATATATTTAAAAACATACAAAAGCCAAACAAGAAAAACAATGTAGGAACAAAAAAGAAATTCCTTCTACAAGATAGGTAGAAAACCTAAAAGAAAAGATGAAAATGAAATGTCAAAAGAAGCTCTAGCAAGAACCAAGATGCTCAGCACAAATTATCTGATTATTTTTTGGAGAAAATCTTTTCAGATTTTGAATATTCTGAAAAGCAAAGTGAGAATCTTTCTCCTATTCCAGTAAAATACAGATACAAATAATATAGTATATATCAAAAAGCCACTTAAGATTCGCTGATGACGTCTCCATGACATCAGAAGAATTACAAAACATGTTAACTGATCTAAATAGGGAAAGTAAAAAAGTAGGCTTAAAGATGAATGGTACAAAGACAAAAATAATGTTTAACAATAAAGTACCCAAAAAGGTCATAAAGATAGAAGGAGAGGCTCTAGAAGAGGTTGATGAATACATTTACCTAGGACAGGTAATAAAGCTAGAGAAAGACCATGACTGCGAAATAAAATGACGCATAATGATAGGTTGGAAAACATTTGGTACGAATAGGGACATTCGGAAGAGAACCTTGCCAATGTGCTTAAAGCGTAAAGTATACAATTGCATAATACCAGCCTTGACATACAGATGTGAAACATGGAAATTAACCAAAATGAGCTGAAAACCAACTTAAAATAGCACAGAGTCGTCATGGAAGGAGATGGGAAAGGCCTTTGTCCAACAGTGGACTTATAATGGCTGATGATCATATCTAAAATTAAGCATTAGAATAATCCATTTATTTCTACTCAGAAATCCACAAAAATGTTAGTAATTAAAAATGTAATTAACAAATAACTTCATAACTCATTTTTTATTAATAACAAAATCTAATACAGGTCTGGTTAGTCACTCAATAGAAACCGTCATGTGACCAACGTCTTTTGGCATCATGCCGTGGTGTGGGTGATTAAAAAATTGGTAAAAGGGGTGATTAATGATAAGTTACTTCTCTCGCCTTTTGTTGGGCAGTGATCGCTAAAAAATTCTGAATGTTCCAAAAAACCAAGTGGACACAAACTAAGGGATAAATTTAGCATAAACCTACATTGTAAATTGAACCCTGCACTAAAAACCTATTTAGGGGGGACATTTTTAAAAAACAAAAAAAAATGTTTTTTCTAGACATAAGTAGAACATTCTCATCCCTCTAGCACCATTGGTGCAGCCTGTACGTATAATACATACATAGTCAGCCAGACCAACTCAAAAACTGAAGAAACCTAGTGTGACAGTTTTGGTTGACTAATAATAAATCTTGTTAAATAATTGACTTAATAAATGACAATAATACGTACTATTAATATTTATCAATAAACTCTGATTGATTACTTTGTTTAACGGCACATGTCCCTGTGACTAGAGACTTGAGGGGGGAGAATCCCAAATCCCTGTCACTGAGACAAATGCCACGAGGACCGGGATAAAGGGGGGGGGAGATCCCAAAAGCTTCTCAGGACGAATCCTAAGCATGCTAATGGTGATCGCCTCCCGACCAGCTGGCCAAGATATCCTGTGCAACTTCTCCCAGGATGATAACCAAGCATGCCACAAGGACCCCTGAAGGGCCGTGGTTCTCTGAACTTTGAGGCCATGGTGGTTTCGAAGAACAGATACTACACTTTGATCTTAGTCAAAAGGCCCAATAAACTCTGAAAAGAAATTTCTTTTATATGGTCAAACCCCAGAAATCAAAGGAAACCATTGCCGTCTCTCTTTGATGACATCATCGGTTTCAAATGTACAGCCGAATTTTTCAGGATTTATTTCAATTGACATAGCTTACTCAAATCCGACTAACTTCTGAACAGACAGCGATAAAATAAATTCCCTGCAAATATTGCTTAAATGTAAAAATAAAGCATGTCTTCTTTGTTAACACCATTTGCAAAAAATAGCATTCATTTTCATGCAGAGAAGACATCTCTAGCTAATGTGGTAAATAAGACTATTTCAATAAATTATGGTTGCTGCTCATGTCTGGTCAAAACTCAACTGTGTTTTATAAAATGATCGTTTTTTGTTTGTTTTACTAGCCTGTTCATAGAGACAAAGAAATAATAGCTTAAACAGCCATCATTTATAGGAGACTTTATCTTCTACCACCAGAAAGGTCAGAAGAGATGACAGGCAGCAAAGATATAAGGTAGATAATGATGGATGAAATATGAGATATGCTGGAGATTGTTTGGAAGCAAGTAAATAAAACTTGTAAGGACTGGGTTCAATATACACATACAAATAAATCCTGTTATTCCTTGGTGGATATTTTTAGCATAGAGATAATAAACTTTATTCTTAGAAACACACTAAGCAACTAAAATTAGATTAAGGAACAAACAGAACTAGCATTCCAAGGGAAATTATGAATCACTGCCACCCATATATGCTGTGTTGGGGGAGATCAATTAAAAAGTTGGAAAAGGGGTGATCAATGAATAAGTTACACCTTTTGTTGGGCTGTGATCACTAAAAAAGGTCTGAATTTTTTTCAGGGGCACAAACTAGTGACCATTTTAGGATAAATTTACATTGTATATTGAACAGACTTACTGACATACAATTTTATAAACAACAATAAACATATTTTCTATAGTTTAGAAAAGGGTCATTAACATTCGAATACCTCCTTTGAAATTATTTAAAATTAAAAACTTCTGTTTACCCCATCACATTCAGATATTACACCTGAAGAAGGCCGATCCATTCTTCGGCCAAAACATTGTGTTAACAACACAAACAACAAGGAGTTCAATTGTCCGATGAACTATTTGAACAATAAGCATCTATTTATGTGATGGGTATGGTTAGACAATGTGGAAAAGGAAAAAGAGTGAGAAAAGCTTGTTACATCTCAAACATGTTTATTATCACAAGGATAAATCTTTATGCATTTCGTCGCGGCTAGCGACGTCTTCAGAAGAAAGTTGAACATGGCAGAAGTCCTGCAATTATCCGTGTGGCCTGCAGCTAGCGATCCTGGATATGTGTGCTGTGTCTGTCATCCATCTCATATGTAGTGGCTGAGACTGTTTTGTGTGTTTTTATGCCAAAGATCTCTGGTTTGTATGTGTGTGAGGTGGGAGTTACTTTTCTATCAGCATTGACCCCCCCCTAGAGTCAGCCAACAACTCCCTCAGTCCAGAGATTCTCAAACACCCTAGCTCCCCCCACCACCACACATTGACCCCTCCTAGAAAAGTAACTCCCACCTCACACACATACAAACCAGAGATCTCTGAAGACGTTGCTAGCCGCGACGAAATGCATAAAGATTTATCCTCGTGATAATAAACATGTTTGAGATGTAACAAGCTTTTCTCACTCTTTTTCCTTTTCCACATTGTCTAACCATACCCATCATTCTGTCCGATTCCCTCACATCCACACTATAAACATCTATTTATGTATATGTTCACTCACAGAGCCATAAAAATACTTAAATACATGCTAGCATTAATTATCTACAAATCAGTTTGTCACGCAAAAAATTAAATATATTAATAGCTTTCATGTAGAATGCTGAAACATTTAATCAGGTATAATTAATCACTGCTACCCACAACACTGGTTTATTGC
>VCCN01000156.1:2188691-2198705 GCA_006491835.1 Architeuthis dux
ATTTTAAATGATGAGTTCTAATTATTTTCGCTTGCTTTCTTTCAGTAAAAAAAAAAAAAGCAGCTGCTGTACAATTAAAAAAAAAATAATTCTTAGTATGAAGCTGTCTAATTATATATACTTGAATATATTTGAAATGGGTTTTTTTTGACAGCAGTTAATTGTGTCATTAAGCCAGCTTCAGTTTAGTTGGGCTGGGTTTAAACTAATAAGAAAAATGGTAATTAAATTTGCTATGTCTGATATCCGAACAAAGATTATTTAAAAAAATATTGATATTCTCGGATGTGACTGTCTTTTCATTTATAGATATATGTAAAATAAACTTATTATTTGAAATTATTCTTTGTTGCAACTTACTAAATGGAAGTGGGGAATACTAGTAATCTTATTGACAAAAGTGGGGAATGACTCACCCTCAACTTTGAAATATTATAAACACCAGAGAGTCGAGGGATAAGAATCAGCAAATAAAACGATATAAGTGTGAACCTAAAAATATGTTTTACTGATTGATTTTGTGGCTTGATCAAACTGACAAGAAAGCAAATATAAAATGGACCTTTATAAAGAGATCTGTTTTGAGAGACAACATGGAAGTCACTCAAACAGATGAACCTGTTGAGCAGATTAGGTGGAGATAAATAGGGAAAAGTTAAATATACATAGACATTTTTGAAATCAAACGATGGATAATTTTATATCCGACAGAATATGATAATTATAATGACATTTATTAGTTGATAACCTAGTTCGTTTCTTTATTCACATTTACGATTTAGGCCGCTCGTTTAGCAGTCGCTCATACTGGCGCCAGGCAAATATAGGTTCTCAACTAATAAATATTATAATTATCATATTCGTTGTGAGCGACTGCTAAACGAGCGCCCTGAATCGTAAATGTGAATAAAGAAATGAACTCTGTGCAGGGATCAAACCCGCGTCCACCTTGGAAGCTACCTTATACGCTTGTACTGCTCTACCGCCTGAGCTAACGAAGATCTCATGGTAGGCAGAAGTCTTTTAATCCTACACTTTGTTGGTTTCTCTATTCTCACATTCAGGTACTGCTCTACCATTTGAGCTAACGAAGATCTCATGGCAGGCAGGAGTCTTTTAATCCTACACTTTGTTGTTTTCTCTATTCTCACGTTCGCATTTTAGGCACAAATATGATGTGGCTCTCGATGTCGACAGTATGAAATCAAATAATGGATAATTTTATATCTGACAGAATATAATAATTATAATGACGTTTATTAGTTGAGAACCTATATTTGCCTGGCGCCAGTGTGAGCAACTGCTAAATAGTGTTTCATTTTAAAAGATAAATTTTTGCTAGTGTATAATTATATATCTATATAAATAACTTTAAAAAAAATTATATACACACATATATACATACCAAGTAACAGAAAAATATAGTTATTCTAGATTGCGAAAAAGTAATATTCATACTTTATATGAATTACACATTTAACTGATGACGTTTTATTTTTTGGAAATTTGTTATATAAAAATATTTTCTTATAGAAAATATAAGCACAAACATGTAAATATTCTACCTTCCATTTTTATTTCCACTCTCCTTTGCAAGAGAAGAAACGCACACACGAACAGAGTTTTATTTACAACAAGAGACACACTAATTTATGCTTTTTTATAGTTGTATCAATGTACCATCAATTCTGAAGGACTCTTCCAGACTATAAACATTCCTAGTCTATTAGGATTATCTCCATTTTACACACACATCTAATAAAAAATATGGAGCATAGTAAAGTTTCATACAGACACACACATAACAAATATGGAGCATAGTAAAATGAATGTAAGAAATAAAGCAATACGCAAAGTGAAAACGTGGGTAGTAGAGAAATGATTTTCTCCAAGATGGTTGTAAATCAAGCTATTTAAAGAGTCTGCCTTTTTACTCGATATCTTCAGAACTAGCTTAGGACAACAAAACTTGACAAAAAAAAAAAAAAAAAAAAAAAAAAAACCAGAGGAAGGAGGATTTGCTGAGATGTTTGAATCATCGATCATGGTCCATTGCAGACACCCAAAGGAAAATCATTCTTGCCCTGCTTGCAATACACAGCCAGTGAGTGAACAATCAATCACTTCTGTATTGATCTTTAGTACCAGTGCCCATTTTGGATAGCCACTAATCAAATACCTCACCTCTAAAATAAAAAAAACATACCTTCCTCTAAAATATAATTTGAAAATAAATAGCTTGATTGGATTTTTAGTTACTAATTGAGTATAAATAAATAAATATAGATAAATTTCAGTCAAATTCTTAGGGTTTTCTTTTAACATTTCATTGAAATGAAAAAAATAGAGTTAGTCTTTCTCTCTTTGTCCTGAGAAAGGAAAAATTTGAACAAAAAATGTTATCAACCACATCTGAAGGTTCACTATTCTAAGATGACCCTTCATTTTGATCACTTAACCCTTTATAAGGCAGCGCTAAAATTATTTTAGATATCAAAACAACCTTTTTGTATGTTAAACTAGACCTAATTACAAGATATTTTCAGTTGCAATTTTTCTCAATTTTTTTTGTTTATGGGAGCTTCTGACAAAGTGATTATATATGGTGCCTTTTCTAAAAAGTGACCAAAAATGGAAAATATAAAGAAAATATTAAAGAATAACATTCAATATAATGATTAGATACAAAAAAATTGATATTGACCAAAACAATAACACCTATCACAATAATGTTATTGCACGGGCTAAAAACAGGCTAATTTAATGGGGTGTGGTATGCCTCAAAACAGTTTCTGTCTTTGTTCAAGCACAAGTGTACTTTGCAAAGCTTGTAGACCACATTGGTGCGTATTATGTTGTCTTTGTGGCTACAATATTTGCATGTGGCTGATGGGTCCTCAGGTGATCATATATAGTCACTTGCCCCATTTAAAGGATGGAGATGCACAGAATTTTGGTTGAGTAGAATAAGGCAATCAATAACTATTAGTGACAGGGCTAATTAGAGTTTATCATATTATCTTAACTTTAAAAAGAGTTTTTTTTCATTTGTTCTTGATCAAGACTCAAATATTGTCAGATTGGTTTGTATACATTGTTGCATTGTAAGCTCATGACTTAGGCTACACGTAAGAGCAACAGACTGATAGCTGAGCTCTAAAATTATAGGTGTCCATATGTTATGCCAGCTTAATTTGAATACGCGAAAAGTTGCCAGCTACTTAAGAGCACAGGAGAGATGCCAGGCAGAACGTGGCGGATAGTGATTTGTAATGGATTCATGAACGTGGATGTGAGTGAATTCTCCGGAGAGTGATTGTCAGAACGTAACATGTTAGATGGCACATCAGTCTTTTTCACACTCAGCGTTATCCTTCCAGTGACAGTCTACCGGATTGTTTGTTCCTGACTGGTTTCAGCGCATTAGGTTTTGCACTATTTCCGTGAACTTCTGCACGCGAGCTGTGTTATGTGTCCCGACTATTTTTTAAAAACTTTTTAAAATTTTCAACATTTTTCATTTTCATAGTTTATTGAAGCATACATTTATATTTATAAATATTTATATCTGTGTAAACTGTCTTTTCTTGTTTGAAGTTGGTGACTTTGTTATAAATCTTTCCCAAATATGTTTTTCCTTTTTTAAAAATTATGCAGCAATATTTTCTGTTCCTGTTTTTTGGATTAGAGTTTCACTTCTCAGGATGAATATCAAGTTGGATTAAATCATCATCATCATCGTAATCCGTTATAAGTCCACTGCTGGACAAAGGCCTTTCCCATCTCCTTCCATGACGACTTATCTTGTGCTAACCTCTGCCACATCTTACTGGCAAACTTTTCTATCTCGTACCTTCATCTTGTGTCTGGTCTTTTCCTACTTCGTTTACTTTCCCATGGGTACTAATCGGTTAGTCTTTTCCCCTATCTATTGTCATCTCTTCTTGCTAGGTGGCCAGCCCATCTCCATTTTTGCTGCTTAATTATTTGTATAATATCTTTCATTCTAGTCCTCTCTCTGATACATGTTGATCTTTTTCTATCTCTTAGAGTTATCTCTAGCATTGTTCTTTCCATGGCTCTCTGTGCTATTCTGAGTTGGTTTTCAGCTTGTTTGGTTAATTTCCATGTTTCGCATCCATAAGTCATGGCTGGTATTATGCAGCCGTTGTATACTTTACGCTTTAGCAGTACTCCAATATCATTGTGTTTGTGTCTATCTCTTCATATCTCTTCTCAAGATGTGAGCATAAAACAATTCTAGTAGAAAGAATGATGATCAGATAATTTTAAGATAATCCAATAAATAATTAAATCATCTGAAAAGATAAATTTGGTGAGAAAACACTGAAACTGTTTACTGTTACCCTAGGCAACACTGAGTCAAAGCATGTTTTGACACTTACCTCCCAAAGGTCATTGAGCACTTCAAATGCTTCATTGATTCGTGTGAGAGCTTCTTCTTTATCACTGTGTTGCTGTGTAATGTCATGGGCTTTCTCTTCTTGGAGAAAACTGAACATCTGATCTAAATCCAGGCTGTTTGGTGAAACAGGTGGGTTGTGCTGAGTCCACATTGACTCAATAAGGTGAGCCAGGGATTGAAGTTCAGCCCGTGATTGTCTGCAAATGTAAAGAGTAAAAAAGATCAGGAATTGTGAAGGACAAAAATCTTTTCTATAGTTTTGAGAAAGGTCATTAATATTCAAATGGTTATTTTCTATAGTTTTGAGAAGGGTCATTAATATTCAAATGGTTCTTTGGATGATTGAACTCCTTGCTATTTGTGTTAACAAGAAGGAGCCAGGGATTGAAGTTCAATCAGGAATTGTGAAAGATAAAAATCTTTTCTATAGTTTTAAGAAGGGTCATTAATATTCAAATGGTCTTTTTCTATAGTTTTGAGAAAGGCCATTAATATTCAAACGGTTGTTTTCTATAGTTTTGAGAAGGGTCATTAATATTCAAATGGTTCTTCGGACGATTGAACTCCTTCTTGTTATTTGTATTAACAAGAAGGAGCCTGGGATTGAAGTTCTGGAGCAGCTAGGCTTGTTTTCAATGCATTTGCATGTTTTTATTAAATGCTATGATTCATTTTCATTACGTAATGACCTTGAATTTTTGAAGTTCCGAAACTGTTACTTATTGTAAATTGTGACATTTGATGAAGACTAGAGATACTATGGGGTGAAACATTAAAATTAAAATGAAGCACAATAAAAAGGAGAAATGATTAGGCCAGCAAAAAGGAGAAATTGTTACAGTGAACACGATCACTTCCATACATTAAACAAGCCTGAAAGTCAGACCATAGATGCACTATTTAAATGCGAGTTCAGTTAAATGTTAAAAAAAAATAAACACTGCAATATGAGATAAGTTAAAAAAATGTCTTAGTTACCTCTTAAAAAACAAACACAATTTATGTCACAGTTTGATTTCGAGAATTGATTTTAAAAAAAAAAAAATTTGTTTATTATGTCATTAAAAGTTTCATTCGATATGTTAACTTGTCAGTCAGTCAGTAACAACTATCACTGCTAGAGACGCATAGCACATCTAAAAAGGCATATACAAAGTAGTCAGCAGTGGGATTTAAACTTACAATTAAACCACACACAAATACATTTGAAACATGTAAAAAATCTTACACAAGAATAAATATACAAAAATGTATACATGAATATGAAATCAAGGAATGGATAAATTTGTATCTGACAGAATATGATAATTATAAAGATATTTATTAATAAATTAATCATTAATTGGGAACCTATATCAGCCAGGCATCAGTATTTGCGGTTGCTAAATGAGCGGCCTAGATCGTATAAATGAATAAAGAAACAAGCAATGTGCATGGATCAAACCCACGTCCACCCTGGAAGCACTGAGCTAACGGCACTCTCTTAAATGGCCGCCCGTTTAGCAATCGTTAGCTCAGTGGTAGCGAGCAGGAACACATATAGGTTGCTTCCAGGGTGGACGCAGGTTCGATCTCCGCACTGCGCTCATTTTTTTTATTCATTTATACAATCTAGGCCGCCCGTTTAGCAATCGATGCCGGTCTGATATGGGTTCCCAATTAATTATTAATTAATTAATAATTGTCTTTATAATTATCATACATGAATATACAAATATCTTTATGTACACACATAAATAAATTTATTTGTTTGAATATGTACCAAACAATATTACACATGCAAAAATATACATGCACAAACACAGATTTAGTCCATTAATATAATGATATTCATTTAAATATTGATTTAATATCTTCAAAGAATGACACATACATTTGAGTATGTATGCTAATTCATTATAGATACAGAAATTTGTGAGTATAGACATGAATCATATATAGCTATACAACAAGAAACCTTAGTAGATGATGAGGATTTACCAAAGATTAATGAACAAGACACAATAGCACTCTACCGAGTCAAGTGTACTATTAGGGATTATCTCCCTTTATTTAAAAAATTCAAATTAGGTCAGAATCCTTTGTAGCTGTGATCAGGGTTGCCAGATCAGTTGCAAGATCAGTTTTCTAAAATTCGGACAATGGTTTTCCTAAAATTGGACAAATTCGGTCATCCCTACTTGAAATCAGTTAAATTCGGTCATCATAAATTTTTTTCATTTCTGGCTTAAAAAAGTTTAATTATAATGATGAAAATCAATAGCTAAAATTGCAGAGTACTCAAAAAGATATATTAGCCACATATTATTACTTAGGAATGATTTCAAAGATTTGAGTGAAGTGGCATATAGACTCTGGCATGGCTTGATAACAGATAGTTTACATTTTTATTACCACTTAACACCACAGGCTCCCACAAAAAAGTGATTATTTGCCCAGCCAAGGTCCAACTTAAAAAAATAATGGCTGTGTTTGGTTTCGGAAATATTTGAATTTACATGAAATCGGATTTAAAAAAAATTTATTCGGACATCAGGGCTAAAAAAGGTCACACTGTCCGAAATCGGACAAACCTGGCAACCCTGGCTGTGATCAACACCCGCCTTCTAATGGTGGTTAGCATGCTATTTTATCCAGGGATTGCTAGGGCTCCATGAATCAGGCCTTGTGCCAAACATAGCTTAGTTCAACAAAAATCTTTGTTTGTAAATGTGAGCTTTCTTTGTTGAAGAAAAAATGAAATGATTCACTCTGAACTAAATTAGTCGTAAAATAATATATTAAGCAGTTATTAAAAAATATTTTAAAAAATGGACAGATCTGTATGTAGAAAAAAGAAAAATGAACGGAATTTTTAAATTTCTTATTTTCCTGAATTATGCAAACATAAAGACCCATGACATCACGAGATATCTTTGCTTTCCACCATTGAAGAGGGAAGAGAGGGGGAGATAAGTAAATACCAAAGAGGGAAAGGGATTAAAAAAAAAAAAAAATGGCTGATGATCATTAACTCACTAGCTAAGTTCAGAAATAAACAAAAACAGGTCTGGTTAGTCATTCAATAGAAACCATCACATCATGCAGCATTGGTGGTGATTAATTAAACAAAATTGGAAAAAGGGATGATCAATGAATAAGTTATTTCTCTTGCTTTTTGTTGGGCAGTGATCATTTAGTGATCTGAATTTTCAAAAAACAAGGGGACACAAACTAAGGGATCAATTTAGCATAAACTTACATTGCAAATTGAACACCCGCAAAAAACCCATTTAGGGGTAGAATTTTCAAAGAACAAGAAAACGTTTTTTCTAGACATAATAGGGAGTAAATACTTAAATTCTCAGCCCTCTAGCTCCATTGATGCAGCCTGTATGCGTGATACATATATACATAGCCGACCAGCTTAAAAACTGAAGAAACCTATGTTGACAGTTTTGGTTGACAGTTTCTAACTATTCTAGAATAATTTTAGGCTTAGCTGAAATGCCTCTTTCACACTGCCTTCACTGCCAGTGTCTTAGAAATATTTCTTGTAGGGATCATCAGTTGTTTGCCATGGAACTGTTTCGAGGATTTACAAATAAAACAGTCATATATATATGTATATATATTGACTAATTCAAATGAAGGATGGGTAGTAAAATAATGGCTAGAGACACAATCAAAGAAAAAAGAGCTGCGACTGGAATGTTTTAAAGTTAGAAATATGATAAGAAATACACTGAAAAATGTGTTAAAGCCTATGAAAAAAAATCTAGTTCCTTGTAAACAACACAGGCACACAACCTTCCCATATCTTTTGCTAAAGGCCATTAAAGGCAATCTTTTCCTTTTACAGTTGATTTTTTCAGTAATATGGTAAGTAAAAAAAAAGATTCATCATTTCATTATCTATTTTGACTCCCACAACGGCCACATAAACATTCCCTGTCTCCTCTTAGTGTTACGTTATGGGGTATCCTCAAACCCCATATACGCAAATGACTTGTGTGTTGTACTGGTGTGTATAGTTAGAACTGATCGGATATTGTTTGATATTCATTCTTTGTTCATGTGCCGTGGCTTTTGCTGAAAGGAACTTATATGAAAGTCGACTGGTTCATTGAGAAAAACGATGTCCAATTTAAAATATTATGTTCATTTTATTCGACTTTACTTGTAGCGATGCTCCGGGAATCTGCACTGGAATCTACTGTCAACACACTTTGTAGGTTAAAGTTCTCAACATGAATATTGTTGAGTTGTCAAACAAACAGACAAAGTATACCTGCTACTGTGTTTCTCTTTTAAACTCTGTAAGTTGCATGTATCTCATATTTTTACACTTCATGTCAAAAAGCTGTGCAACTCTAGAAACACTGAAGGGGGGGCGGTGTGGCCGTGGATACAAGTCCTAGCCTTGGACAGCTAGTCCTGGTCTCTCCCCCTTCTCCTTGGGTTTTCACACCTATTTATCGATATGCCCATTTTTAACATGTGATCTTTTTGTGACGTTAAAACATTACATTATATTTTTGTTTGCGTCAGTAAATTCTTTAGCCGATCAGCTGCCATTCTTTTTGTTATTCTAAATTTTTGTACAAGCATTTCATAATCAGGATTCAATCTGTAATTTTTTTGTTTGTTATTTTAACAAAACAAAACCTTCATTTAAATAACATTCCTTACTTTTCAATTTCAACCAAATAAAATAATTCATTTTGTTTATCAGTTGTCAATATAGCCTTCATCCTAATTCCTGGTCTAACAAACACATTGTATATACACTGCATGATTTTGAATATACACATTTAAACTTATTCTATCTATAGGGGTCATATTGCTACATTAGTCTGAGATGCATTTCTGTACATGAACATAACATCCAGGGTAAAGAATTGTACAAGAAGCTTTTGAACAATGAAGCTTTCAAAACCATAGCAGAATAACTGTACAAATGTGCAGTGAAAGAAAGCAGGGTCCAGTCTTTTACAGTTCACTGCAACAACTGCACTCTGGAGAATTGAGCAATGATATTGCAGAAGAGTCTTGTGTCAACATCTAAGTGTAGCTATAAAACTTCCTTTTGGACCTTTGGTTATGGCATTCCCGGCCTGCCTTTAAAATGTTGGCCCTTATTAATATCTGAAACATTATGATTTCCTTGGCAATTATCTCAATATTACTTGTTACAAGGCTTCTTCAGTGTAGGTGATGAGCCTGGATAAGCTGGAAGTACCAGGTCAGATGATACGGCATAGGATTGGATTCATTCACCATTTTGCAAAAAAAGAGTTCCAATGTAAGGACATAAAGCAATAAAAGCGGAAAGCTGTGATGAATAGATCTGGATGATGTGAAACACTTTGTTCTCGCCCCATTCATCTCCAAAAGCATCAAGGGACACGAACAAGAAATGAATCAAGGGGCAAAAGATTGGCTGAAATATAATGGCAGCCAAAACAGCCTTAATCCTTTATAGGGCACCCCTAAAAATATTTTAGATATCAAAAGAACCTTTTTGTATTCAAATGGTTCTTACCGACCACATCTGGAGAGAGAACAGCAACCATCTTTCTCTCTGGGAGGAAGTCCAGATTATTGAC
>VCCN01000156.1:2220996-2233537 GCA_006491835.1 Architeuthis dux
GTTTCTACTATGAACAGTTAGGGCTGGACAAAGTCTGGAAACGTACATAGATACATATAAGTGTTAGAACTCATGAATAACCTAAACTCAGCAACAGTGTTTAAACCGGTCTGTTGTGGGTAGTGTTGATTAATAAGAAAAATAAGAGAATAAAAAGCAAAAATGGAAACAATGAGGAGAGAAAAGAGAGAAAAAAAGAAAAGGAGTTTATAAAAGGCTAGAAAAAAGACAGAAGAAGAAGAAGAAAAAAGACAGAAGGAGAAGAAAGGGGAAGGAAAGACAAAATTCACGATATTTGTTGACCAGGAAAGGGAAATGTAATAAAAACATAAATCGCGATTGGGGACTATTGATAAATGGAGTGGGAGGCGGGATCTTTGAGGCAAATTCCAAGATATGAAGAATATGATGTTAGAGGGGACCCTTGTGCCTGTATACACAGAGGAGATGAAAAGATTTCTGGAAGACAAAGCTGGGGAAAGGGGGATAATTTTTCTGCAACTCCTGACGGAAGGTTCACCGCTTAAAACTTGATCAATTCAAGATGGAGGTGGATGGAAAAGAAAGAAACCCGAAAGGAAAAATAGGGAATTATCTTGTTTTCAATTGTGAATAAGTGCATCCAGAATGGGTAGCTGTAGAAAGTGTATTAGATGACAAAAAAAATCAGCATCCCAACCAATACAACAACCTCTGAAGAATATATAAGACATTCTGCTTTGGCTGAGGCAATATTAGCATCTAGGAGCAAAGAGGTTTTCTTTCTTTACAAGAGAATACTGGAGGGGGGGGGGAATCTCTAGAAGCCAGCAGATCGATAACCATTCAGCAGAATTCAGGCAAAAAATAGAGTAAAACGGGAGGGGGGTGGAGTAGGAGGAATGGAAACAAAGTAAATTGAAAAAGGGAGAGAAAGAAGAGAGAAAAGATGATGGGACGAACTTAGAGGAAAAATGAAGGAGAGAGGAAAATGAAGGAGAGACGAAAGTGAAGGAGGTAGAGGGAAATGAAGGAGAGAGAAGGAAGTGAAGGATAGAGAGAGGGAATTGAAGGAGAGAGAGAAAAGGAAGTGAAGGAGAGAGAGAGAGGGAATTGAAGGAGAGAGAGAGAGGGAATTGAAGGAGAGAGAGAGAGGGAATTGAAGGAGAGAGAGAGAGAGGGAATTGAAGGAGAGAGAGAGACGAAAGTGAAGGAGAGAGAGAGAGACGAAAGTGAAGGAGAGAGAGAGAGACGAAAGTGAAGGAGAGACGAAAGTGAAGGAGAGACGAAAATGAAGGAGAGAAGAGAAGAAATTAATGCACAATGAAATGAAGGAAAGAAAGAGGAAAGAAAAAAAGAATGAAGAAGTGGATAATAACAAATATGCTGATAAGATAAACAAGAGTAGCTGCTCCAGAATCAAACTCTGCTCCTACTTCTACTTACTTGCGTAATTCTACTACAAATTTTGGAGGTATGTAAGACTTGTCTGTTTAGCGCAGGTGGTAACACCCAGTCTAGTGATCACTAGGTCATGTGTTCAAATCACGGTAGGGGAATGGGGATTTTACATATTGGTTTACTCGGGTTTTATCAGGGATTGTTCTTGTTCTTGTTACATAGGAAAGTAAAGTCAACTCTGACAATGGGATGATAAAAACATTTCCTAAGAATATAAATAAACAACATTTCTGTAACTTTGTTCAGTATCTGCTACTTGGGAGATTTTTAAAAATCTAACAGATAGAGAAAGAGGGGTAGAACAAAAATGAATAGAATGTGGAGAGAGAGAGAGAGAGAGAGAGAGAGATGAGATGAAAAATAGAAAATACAGAAAAGATACAGATAGGAGGTGAGTATGTGGGGAAGAAGAAGAAGAAGAAGAAGAAGAAGAAGAAGAAGAAGAAGAAACAAGCCTGGCTGCTCCAGAGTCAAACTCTGCCCCTACTTCTACTTCCTTGCATAATTCTACTATATATTTTGGAGGTGAGTAAGACTTGTCAGTTTAGTGCAACACACCAAGCTATTAATCACTAGGTCATGAGTTCAAATCACAGTAGTGAAATGCCGATTTTATATGTCAGTTTATTCCCCTATTTTTGGTGAGGATTGTTCTTGTTCTGGTTACATAGGGAAATAAAGTCAACTCTGTCCTTAAGTTTGACAAAGGTATGATTAAAACATTTCTTAAGAATATAAGTAAACAACATTTCAGTGTGTGGTACTTGAAGATTTGAAAGATATAATTATAATGTAGAGTGAGAGAGAGATGAAACCTCAAAACAAACTGTTTATCTCTAAATAATGCTCAGTAGTGAATTGCTGATTTTATATGTCAGTTTATTCCCCTATTTTTGGTGAGGATTGTTCTTGTTCTTGTTACATAGGAAAGTAAAGTCAACTCTGACTTTGTTCTGGAGTCTGACAAAAGATGCTGAGAAATTCAAAAGCTTGATTATTTAAAAAATTTTCAAATCTTTTTATTTAAACAAATTTTTAAAAAATGGTCATATACAAACCTATATAAAATACAAAATTAATGAGACAGACTTAATTGCTCCTAACATTGTTCTATGAATTTAAATAGCAAAATAGCTGCCAATAATCTTCAGGTATGTTCTATATCGTTTTATAGAGAGTCTTTTGTGAAAACTTATTAGAGCCTTAACATTTTTTTGAATGAACTATTATAAAGAGGTATGTCTAAATACAATAACCAAATATGAAACATAAAACTTAACTCCATCCTATTAC
Organism: Architeuthis dux; assembly: GCA_006491835.1. Taxonomy (NCBI): domain Eukaryota; kingdom Metazoa; phylum Mollusca; class Cephalopoda; order Oegopsida; family Architeuthidae; genus Architeuthis; species Architeuthis dux. The sequence goes on from VCCN01000156.1 coordinate 2,223,730, forward strand.
TGTTGATTTTTATCACAACACTCCAGGTCAATGAAAAGCAACAATAATAAGATGAAATACAACTAGTAATAAAATAACAGGTCTGATTAGTCACTCAATAGAAACTGTCATGTGACCAAAATCTTTTGGCAATATGTTGTGTTGGGGGTAATCAATTAAAAAATTGAAAATGGGGTGATCAATGAATAAGTTACTTCTCTCGCCTTTTGTTGGGTAGTGATTACTAAAACTCTGATTTTTCAAAAAAAACAAGCGTGACACAAACTAAGAGATCAATTTAGCATAAACTTACATTTCAAATTGAACCCAACCACTAAAAACCTATTTAGTGGGGGAATTTACAAAAAAACAAAAAAATTGTTTTTTTGTAGACATAACAAAGAGTAAATGTTTAAAATTTCAGCCATCCAGCCAGACCAACTTAAAAACTGAAGAAACCTTCGGTGACAGTTTTGGTTGATGGTTTCTAATAATATTTAAAATGCTTTGTCTAAAACTCATAAAATATAACTAGAGAATGGAGAGAAGGGGTAGTAGAACGGCTACAGATATGTGCTCCACTTAATCATTGACACCTCTGTGGCTGAAGAGGTTAAGGCAACATCCATGAAAGATGGGCATCCAATGAATAGGATGAAAGTTCAAATCTCAATAGAAACTACTTTTTATTTTCAATTTCACAGTATTTGCTCTAGCCCTCAAAGTGTCTGTTGACCTGGAGTGTTGTAATAAAAAGCAACAGTAATAGGATGCTTTAAAGATATCAATAAAATAATAGTGAAAATGATTCACCTAAAAATTAAAAAATCTGAAACAGGAAAGTTTAATATTCAGGTTCGCCCATCCAATAGATCACCCATGGGTGGTTATTTTAGGTGGCTGTTTGAAAGCATCTATGTTTTAATGCTCTTTAGTATAAAAATGTTGGACACCTTGAATATGCATATAATAATTTATGTATATATAATATTATACACGCACACATTTTATTTATGTGTTGTATAGCCATGTCTCTGCAGGAGGAAAATCCTGGACTTAGAGAAAAAGCAAGACTGGAGACTTGTTTTATAAAAATATGAGGATATATTTTTTATTCCATCAGACACATCATTCAGTGGTGGAGAATGAAGAGTGGGAGAGAGACAATGAGAGCCGACAGACTTTTCTTAGACAGCAGGGCATATGGGTCCTTTGACAACAGGGAAATTGGTCCTATCTTTGTCCCAAGCTTAAGTGATCTCTCTGACTTCCGAGGGTGCTCTGTGGTTTTTATGGAGTTCGAACACCCACATTGGTTTTCCAGTCTGCCACCTGCAGCTCAGTGTTTAGTCAATATCCTGTTTATAACTTTTCAACACCTGGTGTGTCTTCCGGTTCCTGACACCTGCAGTTTGGGTTTTGGTCGAGATCCTGTTTATGACTTTCAACACATGTGGGGATCAAATCTGTGACCCCTGCCCACGGCTGCCTAAATATCTAACATCTAATGCATTTTTCAGTGATCTAGTCTATTAGACCAGGCATGGGCAACCTTTTTCGAGCAGTGGGCCACATGAGATATTGCTCATCATAAACTGGGCCACAAATTCACTGTCCGACTAATTTTTAGAATGTTGTTAGGAACCTTTTTCTGCTAACAACATAGCTTTCATCAACCATTTCGCTGAGCTGTTTTAGAAAAAAAGCGTATTTAGGCTACCGATCTGTTTCTTTAGTGTTTCAATTTTAAGCTTTCTGATATCTTTTTTAAATTTATCAAAACCCGGAATGTTTAGTTGTGTAATGACGCTTAACATTAAATTCTTTAAATGTGGAGTGGGATTCAGAACATATTAGACATCTTGGTCTGTTTTTTATTTCAACAAAGAAGTACCGTATTTCCCGGCATATAAGACACTTTTTGTCTCGTGAAGCGAATGCTTTATCAGATGTTTACTAACATTACTGCGCTATACAAATAATGTAAACAGCCAGCCACTGTGGGGGCTAATATAGATTTGAATGGATAAGAGCATTAGAATAACACGATAGTGTGGAGGGCTATGACGATCAGAGGAAAGGAGGAGGTTTTATTTTATTTTTTCGAGAATATGCCTTCAAAAAAATTGAGGTATGTCTTATATGATGGGAAATACAGTAATTATTTGTCCATTTATCCTGGAATTTTCTCATTTCTTCAAAAAAGGTTCCCATGAAATTTTAATAAAGCGTTATTTTCCTCATGGAATTAAGCGTGCCATTCAGAAAGTCAAAAGGGACTCGGTTTGCCTACGGCTGTATCAGACAGTGGGTTTATTCTCCATGAAATGACCTTACACCAAAATCTGTGTAGTCCAATAAGTCTTAACCCCTAAACATAGTCTCATTGGAATATGGAAGGAGGTTTCTTAGAGCATTCTGGTAATCTTTTGTTCGAATTGTCCACACAAGATCTTTTAGCAAGGCTTGGCAAAAGAAATCAATCAATGTGCTTATCATTGCTTAATGGCCGAATGGCTTTGATCAAAGTGTAGTATCTGTTCCTAGAGACAACCATGGCCTCGAAGTTCGGTCCTCGTGGCATTTGTCTCAGTGACAGGGACTTGGGATTCCCCCCCCCCTTCTGTCTGCACATTCGCGTCCAGGACCCCCACCCTAAAACTGACCTTGTGTCATATTTGCCGTCGTGGGGAGGCAAATAAAGAAAATCTTTTGTTGAAATTGTTCACACCTGATCTTTTACAAGGCTTGGCAAAAGAAATCAATCAATGTGCTTGGAACAGTGAACATCACCTTTAAAACACAAGTAATACACAGAGAGGACGGTGGGGAGAAACTGTTGCAAGAATATAAGTGGTTTACTGGTGGCACTGACATTAATCTGTGGCAATAATGTCAGGGTTGACAAACCCCAGTAAGAGCTTACAACATCTTACACTTGAGAATATGTTTACATGGTTCTACTTTCCTTCCCAGATTGCAAAGGAAGTTTTTGTTTTGTCTCTATCTTTTTTATCATCTCCTCACCAGCAATAGGCTTGCAATTCTACTATTTAGAGATAGAGAAAAATATCTCTCAATCAAAAACGAATCCCCTGGATTAGCCCCAGAATTTAATCACTTCTTTCTAAACATATGGCTTACTCTTCCACAAAATCTCATTGGAATTCATTGAGAAGTTTTGGAGATATCATGTTGAAAGCCAGGAGCAAATACAGAAATGTATAAAATATTAAAATGAAAAAATACCATTCAATCAAAAAACAAATCCCTGGAAACTCCCCAGAATTTAATCACCTCTTTCTTAACTGCGTGGCTTATACTTCCACAAAATTTCACTGAAATTCATTGAGAACTTTTCGAGATATTGTGTTGACAGAATACAGAAATGTATAAAATATTAAAACGGAACAATATCACTCAATCAAAAACGAATTCCTGGATCCACTCCAAAATCTAGTTACTTCTACCTTACCCTGTGCCTTATCCTTCCAGAAAATTTCATTGAAATTCACTGAGAACATTTGGAGATATCATGTGCACAGACATGTGCAAATACAGAAATGTATGAAAAAAAACAAAATATCAGGAATTTGTCTATATAGAATTTCTGGCCAAAACATACCAAATTTGGAATGTAGTTGCTCAATCAGTCTGTTCAGTGGCATTTTGTTTTTATTTTTGAAAATTTTGACTTTAAGGCCCAATATGCACATGCGCAGTGCGCATAAATCAGAAACTCAATAAAACCCATATTAATCAATCGAAATTTACAATTTTTGGTAATTCTCTGTATTTTGCGATGAAGAATCGATCTAGAAATATTTCAGCCAAGATCTTTGTGACTTTGGGGGTCAAATATGCATGCGCAGTGCTAAAAATGCACTTGCACAGTGTGCATAAATCCCAAACTCAATGAATTCAACATTAATCAACCGAAACTCAGCATACCCTGTTGGGGGTGATCAAATGAATGAGTTACTTCTCTCGCCTTTTGATTGAGCGGTGATCACTAAAAAATAATATCCTCAAAACACTTTTTTTCTTTTTTTGTCTAAAAAGTCATGAACATTGGTTTCATCATTCTGCCTTTTTTGGTTACAACATCAGTCGAATTTTAAAAGCTGAAAAAGGCTGAAGTATAAAACTAAGTATAAATAAGGCTGAAGTATAAAACTAAGTATAAATAAGGCTGAAGTATAAAACTAAGTATAAAAAAGGCTGAAGTATACAACTAAGTATAAATTTTGATACTTAGTTGTTAATTTTAAGGAAATGCAGAACAACATAACATTTTTTATATTTTCTAAGTACAGTGCAATAGCCTGGGTAAACTAGTGTCTAATAATTAAAATACTTCATGCCAGAATCTTAGAATGTGAGTTTTATTGGAAAGTCGTGTTTGTTATTCTCGTTGTTATTAAATACGAAAATATTGATGGTAACACAAATTAATGAATGAATCAATGAAGTGAAGAGAGATCTGGGATTCCGGATGAGGTTTTAGATCTGGAAGATCAGAAATCAAATTTAATGGCAGAACAACCAAATCAGGATTGAAGATTAGACTTCAAAGCCAACCTTAGAATTGCTCAAATCTATCACAATTCTTGAATTATACACTCCAAGGAAATCAATTCCTATACTGTTTGCCTTTGAATACATACAAAGAGTGGCTTCCTTGGCTCCTAATTACTCTTTTAACAGTTCCTGCATATATCTCAAGAAAATTTCATCCAGACATCCAAACTAACTTTTAACTAAAAATAACTTGCACTGCAAATGTTGGATAATGCCAGTATTTTTTCTCGTCGATGTGAGGGAGATGTCTCGTTCCAGGGCTGATAATTCTGTGGAGGGAAATATAACATTTTGTCCATACCGGAGAAAAGGCTCGCCCACGTGGTGGGAGAGAAAGACGACAAAATTCAGTATTTTCAATTGAAAATCTGTTTTGGCTTTATTCCCGTCGATAGCTTCAATTCCGGGCCAGTTCACGGATCACTTTGAGGCATCAAATTCTGCTTCAGTTAAAATTCTAAACGAGTGGTCACTTTGCTGAATCCCTACCAGTGATGGTACTAATTAAAAAATCAAAGCTTCTTCCTCCTCTCTCCTCCCTCACCCCTAACGGGCAGGGGAGCCAAGCCCTCTGTTGGTCCGACCTGGACCAGCCCAACAAAAGGCGAGAGAAGTAACTTATTCATTGATCACAGCATATATGGGTGGCAGTGATTCATAATTTCCCTTGGAATGCTAGTTAGATAGTAAGTTTAAAATAATTTATTGGTAAATTTCTGTGCTCCCTCTCCAATTAGTAATAGTATAGTAGATAGTAGTTAAACTCTCTTGCTCACTTAATAGTTTTTTTAAAAATAAATATATAAAGTGACATGGAAAAACCATGCCTTATGATATCTTACCTTGGATGGATACATTTTTGATCTACTGAAATATCTAAATACAGTAAACTCTCGCTATAACAAACTAACTGGGAGGGAGGGGCTGGTTGTTAAAGCCGAAAGTTCACTATACCCGATGGATGCCCCTTGTTTGGTAAATAAGAAGTAAGTTTGGTAGTTTGCTGCATTTAATGAACATTGTTCGGTAAATTTTAATGAACTGTCTTTTTTAATTGGGGCTAATTATAGAGAATTGTCAATTGAAACAGAAAAAAAGAAGGAATTTAACATTTTATTTAATTTTCACATGACATGACCGTCTTTTGACAGTATGTTGTGTTGGGGATGATCAATTAAAATATTGGAAAAAGGTTACTTCTCTTACCTACTAAAAAGGTCTGAATTTTAAAAAAAACAAATATGAATGTTGTCGGACACAAACTAAGGGGTCGATTTAGCATAAACTTACATTGTAAACATGCTACTAAAAACCTATTTGGAGGAGGGGTGGATTTTCAAAAAACAAAATAACCATTTTTTCTAGCCATAGTAAGGAGTAAATGTTTCAATTTTCAGCCTTCTAGCTTCATTGGTGCAGCCTGTATGAGCAATACATACATACATAACCAGCTAGCCAGACCAGCTCAAAAACTGAAGAAACCTATGTTGGCAGTTTTGGTTGACGTTTTCTTATAAATATAAAAAACAGCAAAAAAGGCAGCAAAAATATTCAGTGGACAGGAACAAATTTTGCTATAATAGTCCATAAGCTAGGATTGGATTGGTTGGTAATATCTGAGGGGAATAATTCTCATAGTGATTTTTGGCACGGTATACATCTCTAGGGTTAGAAAATAGGTGATAGCATTGCAGCAGTCGTAGCTTTATGTGTGCTATCATGCATTTTATAAAAAAAAACATTTCTGAAAAGTGTCCAATATTAAGTACAACAGATATATTCATCCTAATGGTATTATGTCATCAGTGACTCCTCAACATTGAAATTTGTCACAATGATAGCTGAGTTCAAACACTTTTCATCAAATGCTGTTATAAAATTCTACATTGAAAACTGTGTCAATGATGGCTCCCGCTGTACAGTGCCCAATTTTGGTAGAGTGAATCATTCCATTTTTAGAAAAATATTTGTCTGTTGTTTATTGTGTAAAAGTCAATAAAAACCCTAGTGTTAAGTAAGTATTTTGAGTTATTCCGCTTAGGCAGGAGAGTTATTATCAACTTCCGGTAAGGGAGCGCTGTTTTACGTTCTGGTGAACGAGCAGCCATATTGTTATTGTTATTAGTAGATCAGAGAGCTCGAGAATACACGTGTGAATCATTGACTGTGGTCATTGTATGAATAAAGGATCTGTGAGTACATCTTCTGTTTGCATTTTTTTATCTGTTAATATCTGTCATTAAACCAACCTTACACCTAAGACACATATAATCACTTTTTGACTAATTACTTTTTGTATAAACTCCATATTACAGCAGAAAACACTGATAGTCCACAACTTGGGTTACTTATGCACTGGATAGCACTTTATATGTGCTTAGTATCAAATAAATCAAATAATAATAATAACAATATTTCAAATGTGGAGTTCAATACGGCCATAACCTATGCCCCATTTGAATATATTTAATCAAAGACTGCTTTCCATACTGGTCCACAGGTAGAGGCACAGCATATATTGTTATGATATACTGCCACGGGAGATCATTTCCGGGCTAACACCTGGGCGGAAGTGGAAGTGGCCCCGATGAACTCAGGAAAGATGCATATGCGTGGGTGTCTGAAAACAGGATGTTGACTAAACTTGCAGGTGTTTGCTGGAAATCAACGTGGGCGATCGAAGCCCATAAGAGAGGGCCGAGACGTAGACAAGCAGAGGCTGTGACAGAAAGCAGCCGGACAAGAAAGCATGGGACCAAGTTCCCTGTTGGGAACAGTCACTCGGCACCCAACATCTCTCTCCCACTCTTCACTCCTCACCACGACAATGTATTCTTATGAAATAAAAATATGTTCTCATATTTTTATAAACAAGTTTTGAGTCTTCCTTTGATTATCCAAGTTCAGGACTTTCATCCCACTATACAACAATATTATGTCCTGACTAAATGACAGAACAAGTGCAGTGACCCTGTGTCAAGATTTCCAGTGTCCAGTTCAACAAGAAGCCGTTCTAGTTGATCTGGTATCGAGATATGAGCACTATCTTTCCCATAAGATGGATGGAATGGCCAAGGAGTCGGTCATTTCCTGTCTAATGATTGATCTGATTTTATTTGTGATGAAATCCAATCTATGATCTTGTTGAAATTGGTTGACTTGGCCCTCCAAACTTTCAGTTCCCTCTGTAAGAATTTGATTTTCCAAGACAACGTCCCTTAATGATACAATTTCACGAACCATCGACAATTTTCCTTTGTCATCTGGAAATATAGCTCACTCTACACCAACAACGTTCTTCTAACCGAAGCCAACAGCGAATTGTTTCGACTCCTCATAATTGGCCACTTATATCATGCTAAGAAATGTAAGTGTAGTAGTGAGGTCTCTTCTTTAAAACGAGAAGACCGCAGGGCACAAAGTCTCTTTCACAGGACACCTCTTCGGCGGGAACTTCTTTCAGCAAGACACTGGCAAACACACTGTTTTCTCTCGAATCACTCCACACCAACAACGTTCTTCTGAACGCAAAATATTTCAAAGAATTATTTTCTATAATTTACACCTGAAACTTAAATTTGAAGTCTTAACTGTTTTAGTATAAATAAAATTGTTTAATTGTGAAATTTATTTTTTTGAATGTTTATGTGGAACGTTATTCAAACAGTTTCGGATTGTTTACCAAAAATAAACAATTCAATTGAAGGATGGCACAGGTTGCTGTACATTACCTAAATATGGACGTTTATAAATAGTCTTAAGAAAGAACAAAACTATAATGAAGTTTGCATCGATCAATACTTGGCTGAGAGGACATCGCATTCTCAAAAGAAACTTCACCACGTCTCTGCTGAATGCATCAAAAGAATATAGAACATTTTCATTCTTATAAAAATATCATTGAATATTTGCGTGCAATAGCTCATAATCTTGTTTTTAACATTAAATAAAGTTAAATTTTAAGTCTTTCAATTTATTTAGACTAAATATTGAGTGAAATTTATTTTTTAAAACCTTTATTAATATCTATAACTTACACCTGAAACTTAAATTTCAAGTCTTAACTTTTTTTAGTTTAATTAAAATTGTTTTTGAAATTTATTTTTGAAAAACCTTTATTGCAATCCTATGTTTTGTGAATGCAATCATTTTAACCATTGACGAAATTGACTATGGCTGCACAAAAGGGAAAATATTTTAGTGTCTGTAAAAAGCAACAGACAGTAAAAGCCTTTTTGGCAAAATGCAGAGAAGGTGGTCCCGATTGTAAATGTTCACACCCTTGCTCACTCGATGTTAAAAATGGCACACAAAAAGAAATAAGAGAATTAATGAAAGAAAAACAGAATTTGGATTAGATACTATTATCCGCTATAACCATGATATTAAGTAAAATAAAAAATATTAAAAAAATAGTAATATGAATAAATAATATTAAAAACTACATATTGAATTAGATAAATACTTGGTTTTAATGATTGATCAGTTGCAATCGACCGTTCTTTTGTGCATCCATAGTTGATTTTGTCAATTTTATATATGACCATTATTTACCCGTGCTTTTAAGGTTTTAGGTTACCTTGTTAAATTTGCACTCAATACTTACATTCTGCATTCAACACTTACATTCTGCTCTCTTGACTTTTATAGGGTAAATAAAATTGATCAGTTCATAAAATTTACTTTTTTAATTTTTATTTTGTTTTATTTTATAGTTTTATATTATTTTTACATCTCGATAAATTGTTGTCAGTAAATCATCAGGATACCATTCAATTAACACACCCACACTGTTGATTTTCACAGGGCACTGCTATCACTGTTTATGTGACGAGAATGGTGCGTTGTGATTGGTCGAGCGGAGAAATTGTGGTTTGCGGAAAGTCCGGTGAGGTGCTTATCATATTTTGGAACGAACAGGATTATTATAATGCAGAAAAAACGAGGCGGATATTATGTTTTGTTGAAATTGATTATGGAATGTTGATAAAGCGATGAAATGCCAAACCTCAGGTGGCGGAAAATCCCAAAATTTTGAAAATGGTGCTTGTCACATTTTGGAACCATGCACTTCATATACATGCACACAAACACATATATATATATATGATGCTAAGAAAAGACAATGAGGAGAATTATTTATTACCGTAACATGTTTCAGCCGAGAAATCCAGCCGTTTACAAAAGGACCACCACCAAACACACCAAAGTTTTGACCCTACAGATAAAACTTACCCACTCAGAATTC
>VCCN01000156.1:2283256-2295214 GCA_006491835.1 Architeuthis dux
TCGACTGAGGCCTAGAATGCGCCGACTGCATCCCCTGCAGAGTAGGCCACCTGCTCTTTCACCAAAGTCGCAAGACTCTAGTTATGGAAAAGTAACCTTTCATCAAAGTCACAAGACTCTATTTGAACATCCCACCTGACTTTCGGAATTTTAAACTGATTTCGGCATTAAATGACCCATCAAGTGTTGATATGCCGCTAAACAAATCAATCAATCAAAATGGTTGGGAACTAACCAGACCTGTTCTTTTTTTCATGAAAATCTAGGCCTTGGGTAATTCTGCTACTTCCCCCCCAGCAGATGCTGGTGGAAGGGACCAAACTTGACTCATCAGGTCAGCTCACACTATATAATCTTGGTTGAGACAGTGGTTCCAAAATAACAAGTGGTTCTTGCTGATTTGATATATAAAATTCTTTTGTTAGTGTGTGTGTGTGTGTGTGTGTGTGTGTGTACTTCTGAGAGTAAGTGTGTGCATGAAATATTGGTAATGTAAGATGAATGACTCAACTTTGGATAAAGAATTCACAGGTAACTGAAAATTATTGAAATGGTAAAACATGATTTTTAAAAAAGTATATTTTATATGGAAATTAAAAAAAACAAGATATAGGATTATAAGTATAATCAAATATATACAGTCATCCCTTACCATTTGTGAAGGTTAGGAGTACCAGGCGGGTGCAAATGCGCTAAATCCGCAAATAATTTTTGCTGACCCCATAAAAAACCTTTTTTGATCCCCCAAAACCCTAAATCTTGTACCTTAAACCTTTCGATAAACAAACACCATTCCAAAATTGTAAATGTACAAATACATAAATAACTACAGTAAAGCAGACAGTAAAAAAAATACAGTTAATTAACGAAAACCATAAATTTCATAAAACTACATCACAGTGAATTGGATAAGATTTTAATGTCTAAAATACTGTTCGTCTAACTGATTCCAGAGTCTAAACAAGTCTAAGTTTTCACTGACAATTATTTATTGTCTACATAAATAATTTTTAGTTGATACTTTTCTACAATCTTTCTTCTTATTAATAACACAAAGATTATTATGATAAAATTAATAGATTACAAGTTCCAAACATTTTTATCGACACATTTTGTTGTCAAAAGTCTGTGGTAGTTGCTATATTATAAATATATATGCATTTATGATTTCCTAAACTCTATACGTTTTGTTTATACTGTACAACGTTCTTTCTATGAAGTGGTTTGTCATGGTATGCTGCAAACTCCCAAAAACATTCACATTAAATTATTCATGACTTAACTGTGAATTATCGAAACCGCAAATAAAAAACCCACAAATGGCAAGGGATAACTGTATATAAATAACATCATAAAATAAAATATTGGCACAATCTTGTATTATCTGTGGAACCTTAAGTACAAAATATGACCAACTCTAAAAATCACAACTACCACTGAAAAGAAAAAAGAAAAAGGAATAAAAATAGCTTACTTTTCCGACAGACATATCCTCTCCAGATTTTTTGTACAACAACGGCTTTGCCACGGAGGAACAAATGTCGCCGATCTTCCAGTGGTTCGAATACTGAGTTTCGTAAGAAAACCTGAAAAAGAAAACAGAACAATGTTTATGTAATCAGGACTGGTGCAAGGGTTTCATGTGTCTTAGGCAAGAATTAAAATTTGCACAAAATTTATTTCTATTTTAAGATTGATTTTCATCTTAACCATCCAATTTTCTTCAGTCTTGAACAACTAGGAAAAAAATAGGATTTCAAGAAAAGCCCTTGATTATATTGAGAATAAAAAGTAGCATTGATTTTTCACTAATTTTACAAAAAAAAAACATTCACAAATGTTTTATTGTATGTGTCCTAATAAATAGAACTGAAATGTGATTTACTATTTTATACGCAAAATAAAACCAACGCATAGTGATAGGTTGGAAAGCATTTGGTATAAATAGAGACATTCTGAAGAACACTTTGCCAATGTGCTTAAAGCCTAAAGTATACAACAGTTGCATAATACCAGCCATGACTTATGAATGCGAAACATGGAAATTAACCAAACGAGCTAAAAACCAACTTTGAATAGAACAGAGAACCATAGAAAGAGCAATGCTAGGGATAACTCAAAGATCAACATGGATCAGAGAGAGGACTAGAGTGAAAGATATTATACAATTAAGCAGCAAAAATGGAGATGTGCTGGTCACCTAGCAAGAAGAAATGACAATAGATGGGGGGAAAGACTAACCGATTGGTGCCCATGGGATAGTAAACGCAGTAGAAAAAGACCAGATACAAGATAGAGGGATGAGATAGAAAAATCTGCCGGTAAGACGTGGCAGAGGTTAGCACAAGATATGTTGTCATGGAAGCAGATGAGAAAGGCCTTTGTCTAGCAGTGGACTTATAATTGATGATGATGGTATATGTACGTGTTCAAGAATGAATTGTATGTTACTAATATCACCAGTCAGAGTTTCATGCTTTGTAACTGGTATTTATAAGATACGACAGGTTTTACAAACATTGAGCAACATCACTGATAGACAGAAAAGGAAAAGTTAAAAAATCCTGAATACAAATTCAGTTGAGATGCTCCAAGTTCCGTTTAGCAGACAACATTCCTTAAAGCATTTAAAAAAATTTCTAGACAGAATTAAAAGAGATTAAGTTTTTTTCCCGAAGTACAAAGTTGTTTTCCATAGACATGCAAAGGGGAGAGACCTAAGGATTCTAGGAATTATACATCGGTTCTCATATCTGTAAGCACAAATATTTTCATGTAATTTAAAATTAAAAAGAGAAATATAACAAAGATTGACATTCATCCAAAAAGCCCAAAATAAAAATAATGCTTAGCAAAGTAGGACATATTTATTCAAACTTGTTTGCTTACTACTACTACTACTACACTGATTAACTTTCACTGGTATCCTTATTTTGATTGTTATAGTCACAACGTTTCAGCCTGTGTACCCTCCGCTCTTCTTCAGTGACGTTCTAGGAATTTCAAACAGAACCATTTATTTAATTCATTGGAGTAGATTGTTCTCATTCCACTGTCCCTGCTAGAGGATATTTCATATTAATTAATTCAATTAAATGTGTTTTTTTATTAATTTTATTAATTAATTTAGTTAAAAATTTATAAAGATTTATTTTATAAAAATTTAGTTAAAAATTAATTTTTATTAATTTAGGATATTCACTGCAGTAGATTGTTCTCATTCCACTGTCCCTGCTAGAGGATATTTTGTATTAATTAATTCTTGGTTAATTAATTTTTGTAATCCACCACAATGGTGTAGTGGTATTGGTTAAGTGTGAGCAGTTTACCTGACGGTCATGAGTTCAATCTTTGGGACAGGCAATAAAATTCATATACTCTGGCTCAGTGGTACAAGCAGAACTAGCATTACAAGGACAAAATAACTAAGAACTAGGATACCAAGGAAAATTATGAATCACTGCCACCTATATATGCTGTGTTGGGGGTGATCAATTAAAAAGTTGGGCTGTGATCACTAAAAATATCTGTATTTTCAAAAAATAAGTGGGCACAATTTAGCATAAGCTTACATTGAAAAACGAACCCCCCACTAAAACCCTATTTTGGAGGGGAATTTTCAAAAAACAAAAATAAACCTTTTTCCTACTCATTGACAGAAGTGTATGTGCAAAATTTCAAGTTTCTACTATAAACAGTTAAGGATGGGCAAAGTCCAGATACATACATAGATAGATACATATAAATGTGTGAATACATGTCACAGTCACAGGTTAATCAGACTTGTGGAAAAGAACTTCAAAAGTTCAGCAGATCTATTTTAGCTGAGAAACAAGAAACATCCATTCAATAGACTTTAACCCATTATAGGACACCCCTAAATACCCCATGATATCAAAACAACTTTTTTGTATGTTAGTTGCAAGTTTTCGGAAATATTTTTGTTTATGGTGGCAAAATCTGCTCTGATGAAGTGATCATATATGGTGCCTCCCCCCAAAAGTGACCAAAAATGGAAAATAAAAAAAATTAAAAATTAAAGTAGAAAGTTAAATAAAACATAGAATTAAAGAATAACATTCAATATAATGAATAGATAAAAAAAAATTGATATTGACTAAAAAACAACACTTCTTTCAGCCTAGAATATTTGCAACAAATAAATTTCCTTCCAACAAATATTTCTTCACCCTAATTTTATTTTCCCTACAAATAGAAAAAAATGACAGTTGTTGCTGCTGGTGAATATTTCTAATGGCCATTGTTTGGTCAACAAGAAATGATTATAAGAGACATTTTGCTCTCAGAACCACCATCTTGTTTTTGGAAGCACATAAGTGCTGTGAGGATTAGAGTTTGTGGCGAAAGAAGTAACTTATTCATTGATCACCCCTTTTCCCAACTTTTTAATTGATCACTCCCAACACAGCATATATAGGTGGCAGTGATTAACAATTTCCCTTGGAATGCTAGTTGTATATATTTTTGTATAGCTATTAGTTAGTGTTTCATGAATGTGTTTTACATGGTGTGTATATACTCTTGATTGATCCGTTAATTTGTGTCCTTCAGCATTCACACTTGTTTTTTGAGAATTCAGACTTTTTTTTACTGAACAAAAGGCGAGAGAACTTATTCATTGATCACCCTTTTTTCCAATTTTTATTTTTAATCACCCCCAACACAGCTTGCTGTGGGACGGTTTCTATTGAGTGATTAACCAGACCTGTTTTCCAATTATCTGTTCTTATACAGGCAGAGGAAAATTCGTTGGGTCCAGGAAAGAAAGAAGACTCGAAAGTTGTTTGTAAAAATATGTGAACATATTTTTATTTCTTTAGTTACATTTTGTTGGCCAGAGAATGAAGAGTGGGAGATAGATAAGGGGTGCCCGAGACCATTCCCAACAGGGGAACATGGTCTTATACCTTCCCAGCCCTAGGCTATCTGCCTCTCCCTGTTTGGGTCTCTGTCCTCTGCTTCTGAGTTTTTTCTGTCTTGAGCTTCCTCTCGGCTCTGAGCTTTGTGGGTTTTTGAACGCCCACGCTTGTGTCATTTCCGGTTTCCACATCCTGTTTTTTTGGACACCCATACATATACATATTTCCTAAGGTCCCCGGGTAACTTCCACTTCCGCACAGGCCTTCTTGTGGTAGTATATCATAACACAATGAGTTCACCTCATAATGTTCGGTATGTCAAGCTCAACCTTTCTCCGGAACCGTTCTTGAGATTTACTAAGCTTAGCTTAGTATGGCACAAGGCCATAACAGTCTTTCAATTGATTTATGCTAAAACTCCTATTATAATTATGTATCATATTTCCTCATTTAGACACGTTGTGCCTTTAGAGTGTCTTTACATATGCTGATAATGTTGGCATATCAAAAACATGAACTCCTTTTTATTTATCATTTTCTTTTGTATCTGCATGTTAGATAAACCCAACAAATTTTGAAAATGTAGATTGAGAATCTTTAGCCATGAATTTCTAGAGAATGTTTTTCATTGGCAAATAGCAATTGTTGCTGAATGGAAAAGTTAGGTAGTTAAAAAGGTGGACAGGAAATGATTATAAGAGACATTTTTCTCTCAGAAACACCATCTTGTTTTTGGAAGCGCATAAGTGCAGTGGGGATTAGAGTTTATGTCTGGTTCCATCAGGAAAGGAACTTTGACAATACAGCGGAGCAAAATAGGCCAAACACCCAATCTTTGCCTTTTAAGCCTCTACATTTAGAGATTGGTTTAGTCCTGACAAGTATAAAAACAGAAATAAGTAGACAACGCTTGAAAACTATGTCACTGAGAAATGTAACACATAAAAATGGGTCTATTTTCAAAGAATTCCAGCAATTACTTTTATTAGAAACTGTCAAAATAGGTTTCTTCAGTTTTCAAATCAGTCCAGCCGGCTGGCTATATATGTATGCTTCTAAGATAAAACATACAGAATCAATAGTTTTACTTTTTATAACACATTATTTGTCTACACCATCAATTAGAAACTGTCACCAAAACTGTCAAAATGTTTCTTCAGTTTCTGAGTTGGTCTGGCTTGCTATGTATGTATGTATCACGCGTACATGCCACAGCAATGGAGGGCAAATTGAACTCCCCACTAAAAACCTATTTAGGGGGTAGGGGCAATTTTTTAAAAAAGAAATTTTTCTAGATATAAATAAATGTTAAAAAGTAGGCTTAAAGATGAACAGAATTAAGACAAAAATAATGTTCAATGATAAAGTACCCAAAAAGGTCATAAAGATAGAAGGAGAGGCTCTAGAAGAGTTTGATGAATACATCTACTTGGGACAGGTAATAAAGCTAGAGAAAGACCATGGCTGCGAAATAAAACAATGCATAACGATAGGTTGGAAAACATTTGGTATGAATAGAGACATTCTGAAGAGCACCTTACCAATGTGCTTAAAGCATAAAGTATACAACGGTTGCATCATACCAGCCAAGACTTACGGATGCAAAACATGGAAATTAACAAAACGAGCTGAAAACCAACTTAGAATAGCACAGAGAGCGATGGAAAGACAATGCTAGGGATAACTCTAAGAGATAGAAAAAGATCAACATGGATCAGAGGGAGGACTAGAGTGAAGGATATTATACAAATAATTAAGCAGCAAAAATGGAGATGGGCTGGCCACCTAGCAAGAAGAGATGACAATAGACTAACCGACGGGTGCCCAGGGGATAGTAAAAGCAGTAGAAAAAGACCAGATACAAGATGGAGAGATGAGATAGTAAAGTTTGCCGGTAAGACGTAGTAGAGGTTAGCACCATAATAAGTTTTTAGTGGGAAGTTCAATTTACAGTGTAAGTTTATGCTAAATTGATCCCTAAGTTTGTGCCCATTTGTTTTTTGAAAATTTGAAAAAAGGTGAGAGAAGTAACTTATTCATTTGTCCCCCCTTTTTTTAATTGATCACCCCCAACACAGCATGCTGCCAAAGGATGTTGGTAATATGACAGTTTCTATTGAGTGACTAAGCAGACCTGTCATTTCTATATTGATCTGATTGTTCATTAATTATCAGATGGAGATTTGTAGATATAATAGGTTATTAATAATTTACTTCTTTATGATACAAATCTTTCAACATTCTATAACTAGTTTGTTTCTTGTGTAGACCAGTGGTTCCCAACCTTTTCGAGTCATTCCCCACTTTTGTCAATAAGATTTATTTTGTTTTTTTTATAATTCCCCCCCCCCCATAATAAGTTTTTAATGGGAGGTTCAATTTACAATGTAAGTTTATGCTAAATTGATCCCTTAGTTTGTGTCGTTAGATTATTAGTATCCACCCCGTTCCATTTATTAAGTTACAACAAAGATGATTTCAAATAATAACTTTTATTTGCTTTTGAAATTAATTTTCTTTTGTAAATGTTAACTAAAAAGCAATTCTACTTAGCTCTACTCTGAATAGAAATAAGAATATTTTGTTTGTACTTAAAAAACTTCTCATGTACAGTGACTAATACTGCCAAATTTAGAAGGAAAAAAAGCCATCTAAAATATGAATAGAAATGATTTAAGGTATTTCTCTGGTAAAAGCGTCATTCCCCACTTTTGTCAATAAGATTACTAGTATTCCCCCCCTTCCATTTATTAAGTTGCAACAAAGAATAATTTCAAATAATAACTTTATTTTACGTATAATTAGACAGCTTCATACTAAGAATTAGTTTAATTTTAGAATTGTACAGCTGCTGCTGTGTATTTGGTACTCAAAGAAAGCAAGCGAAGATAATTAGAACACATCATTTGAAATTCTAATTTATTACAAGAAAAATAAGAATTCTGCTAGCGTAACTGATATGCACATCAATGTGATTGTTTTTTTGCTACTAGTTCTTCGATTTGTGGGTCTATTAGTGAGAGAGCACATCTTAAATCATTCACAACTTGGAGCTTATTTTGAGCCTTCAACTTTATAGATAGAAGTGCAGAAAACCCTATCTCTAGACTGGACTTTTATTTTTACCTAATAGCCATATTCTCCCCCTGGACTACCTAAATCTCCCACACCCCTGGTGAAGAGGTTGGAGGATATCATTTTGGTTGAGCCATGGACAATTTTAGAATGGAACAACACCAAAAAAAATGTCTACCAAATCAATAATATACATTGTGAAGTCAATTTCATTTCAAGGGCAGAGTGACAAGATATTTAATGACTTGCGAAACAGGTCTGGTTAGTCACTCAATAGAAACCATCACATGACCATCGTCTATTGGCAGCATGTCATGTGGGGGGTGATCAATTAAAAAAGGGGTGACGAATGAATAAGTTACTAACAACAAAAAAAAGCGGGCATAAACTAGGGATCAATTTACCAAAAATTTACATTGCAAACCAAAAATCTTTTTTTACTAGACATAAGTAACTGTTGATTTTTTCAGCCCTCTAGCTCCATTGGTGTGGCCTGTACGCATCATACATATATACATAGCCATCCAGCCAGACCAATACAAAAACTGAAGTAACCTATGTTGACAGTTTTAGTTGATGGTTTCTAATACTGAAAAATAAATGAGATGTGAGTAGACTAAACAAAAGACCTGGAGAAATTAAGTATGACATGAAAAGAAATGTCTGCCATCATGCTACAATAATATTTATTTCTCCCGCTATATTTGTTAAACATCTCCTTTTGCCAGTCAAAGGAAGCAGAATATCTACCTCAACACAGACAACATAGATTAACCGAGAACTCATATTAACATTGTTTTTTTTTTCTTTCAAGAAAAGGTTAGGGCGTTTCCCTTTACATCAGGGTGGCTAGAGAAAAAAATAAGAGGGCATAGACAGGAGATTTCCATCTGAATTTAACTCTGATGATAAGATGTTAAATAATAATGATTGATTTGTTTATCGGCATATCAACCCTTGATGGGTCATTTAATGCCAAAATCAGTTTAACATTACGAAAGTCGGCGACTTTAGTTTAAAAAGAAAAGTCGGAGGTTTTTTTTTCTTTTAACTAGAGTCTTGCGACTTTGAGAGAGGTTCTTCACTTTCAGGGGTGGGGGATTGAATAAGGTTTAGTAGAGTTCCTTTCCTTTGACCTGTCTGACTTAGTTTGACCTACCAGGAATTGTTAAATAATAAGAATTCATCAGTAAATTGACTGTAACCAAGTACACTAAGATTATTAGTGTTTTTGCTAAATCACTAGTAATTATATTAGTACAGAATCAAATCATAAAGACTTTTAATACATTCGATGACTATACCACCCTTACTCTTACAATACCTTAAAGCCTCACTTCCATACAACAGACAGAAAGTAACAGTCCTGTTTACCATACAATTTCATTGTAAACAGAACACTGCCATCGTAAAACCTTAAAAAACATTTTTTTGTAAAAACTAACAACAACTTCTAGGAAGATTGTTAGGGTGTACCGGATTAAAAGCACAAAAAATTACTCACAAAAAAAAAAAAAACGGATGTAGATCTTTACCAAAAATTGTTTCTATTTTTTTTCCACTCGGTTAACGGATGTAGATCTTTACCAAAAATTGTTTCTATTTTTTTTCTTTTCGACTTACTTAATGGATGTAGATCTTCACCAAAAATTGTTTCTATTTTCTTTCCACTTGGTTAACGGATGTCTTTACCAAAAATTGTTTCTATTTTTTTATGGATGTAGATCTTTACCCATTATAACAACACAGATACTCCACTCAATTTTGCTCTCCAATTTTCAAAAGGGAATTACAAGAATGTCTATTCATACAAGACCAGTACGCTCAGCAAAAAAAGATAGGTTTTGTGTAAAAAAAAAAATGAGAATAGTCTTTTTCTTCTTTAATATAAATCTTTAAAGAAATTCTTTTACAAAAGAAATCTGAGATGTCATAAAATAAAAAGATTTTTTTCTCATTTTTTTATATTCTGTTAATGTTAACAATAATTTATGAAAATCTTCAAATGGAAATGTTCAGTTATTTTAATATTCTTGCTATTATTCACAGTTCCAATTTTATACAATTTCTTTAAATCTTTCTCCATATAGACAGCTTTGAAAGTTTTCTTCATGTATTGTGTGCGTGTGCTTGTGTAATAGTGACAGATTTACTAGCATTCATCAATCAAGACATTTAATATGAATGTACAGGCGTTATAGCATATATATATATTTTTTATTTTTCCAAATATATAAGAGAGAAGTATAATACATTTAACATGAAGCATACACACTATATTATTTCATATTTGATCAGAAAGATAATTAGTTTTTGTCATTAGATGGCATTAGGGACTTTAGTTTTAACTAATTTCATTCAAAAAGATTGCTTTTGATTTTGCTATCATATTAGCATGCATTTTTAGATACATATTTATGTCAGAACATATGAATAACCTAAACCCAGCAACAGTGTTTAAACTGGTCTGTTGTGGGTAGTGGTGATTACAAATAAAAAGAAGTACATAGATGTAAGAATAGATAAAGATCTGAAGAAAAAGAAAGAAAGAAAGCAAGGAATGAAAGAGAAGAAAATGTAAAAAGGATACTGAAAGAAGGAAGAAAAGATGAAAGAGAAAGAAAGAATGAAATGAAAGAAATGAAGGAAAGGAAAAGAAAAGAAAGGAGAAAGAAAGGAGAAAGAAAGGAAAGGAGAAAGAAAGGAAAGGAAAAGAAAGGAAAGGAAAAGAAAGGAAAGGAGAAAGAAATGAAAGAAAAGAAAGAAATGAAAGAAAAGAAAGAAAAGGAGAAAGAAAAGAAAAGAAAGAAAGGAGAAAGAAAGGAAAGGAGAACGAAAGGAAGGAAAGGAGAACGAAAGGAAAGAAAGGAAGGGGAAAGAAAGGAAAGGAATGAGAAATAATGGAAGCAGAAGAAAAGAAAGAAAGGAAGGATGAAAGAAAGGAAGGATGAAAGGAAAGAAAAGAAAGGAATGAGAAATAATGGAAGCAGAAGAAAAGAAAGAAAGGAAGGATGAAAGAAAGGAAGGATGAAAGAAAGGAAGGAGAAGAAAAGAAAAAAGAAAGGATGAAAGAAAGGAGAAAAAAAAGGAAGGATGAAAGAAAGGAAGGAGAAAGAAAGGATAAAAGGAAGAAGAAGATAGAAAGGTAAAATGATATGCTTTCTTTTTCCATACTGAGGAAGATCTTGTTCAGTTTTGGATTTCTTGATTTCGAATGATTGCTTCAAGGATTTGTAGCTCTTTTGAAAATTAATATTGTATACATGTATATTATACAGCATTAATTGTAAAGAAACGCCTCAAATCCTTGAAGCAATCATTCGAAATCAAGAAATCTGAAACTGAACAAGATCTTCTTCGGTTTGGGAACTGGGACACTGTTTAGAATTTAACAACTGACATATACATTCGGCTCAGTGAGGAATTTCTTATTCTTGTCAGCCTGTGTGTGATGTCAACATAAAGCACCACTGGCAGATGCAGAGTTTAACGGTTCCTGATTTTGAGAAATGTTCAACATCCACAGTTTCATCTCCAGTTTTGATAATGGCCAGAAATATGGCTGAAAGCATTCGATCACATAATTTGGGACAATATTTACATTCATTAAAACCAACCGCACATTCTCTTGTATGTAAAAAAGAAAAGTTAACTAAGAAATTAAAAAACATTATTGTCTGTTGTGTTTTTTATATATTTATATATATAAGACAGCTGATGATCCCCTATATAAAGTGTGATCTATAGCAGTTAATTATATTATAACATTTACAGAAATAGTAGTTAATTCCAAATGAACAAACCAAAAGTTTTTCTTTTTTTACATATATATATATATATACACACAGACAATGCATTGATGAGGGGGGGATCGGGGCTGGTATATTGCACGTGGGACGGTACATCAGGGGATTTATCCTTCACTATTGGCCTTTTTTAGCATAAGTATATTATATGAACCGTTTATCTGATGATCAAATTCTCGTGAAACCAACTGTACAGG
>VCCN01000156.1:2304282-2319696 GCA_006491835.1 Architeuthis dux
TATGTAAGACTTGTCAGTTTGGATCAGTCAGTAAGAGAGCCGCCTACCAATTATTTTGTTGTGATTATAAATCATGGTAAAAAAATGTTAATTTTATAAATGTATTTATTCATTAGAATGAAATAAGCCCTTGCATATTTCTAATATAAATTTTTGTAGACTTGTCAGTTTGGATCAGTAAGTAAGAGAGCCACCTACCAATCATTTGGTCATGATTTCAAATCACGATAAGAAAATCTTAATTTTACATATATATCTATATATGGTAGAGGTAATTTGATAATGTAGAAATGAAAGATTGAGAAAAGCGTGTTACATCTCAAACATATTTAAAAAAGAGTTTCTGAAGATGCTGAATGAAACTCGGTAAAATGCTTCAAAGCTTATCTTCATGATAATAAATATGTTTGAGAAAAAACATGCTTTTCTCAATATTTCATTTCCACATTGTCAAATTACCTCTACCATTCTGTCGGATTACCTTACATCCACACAACAAACATATTTATATATTCCAACATAGATACATACCCTATTCAACTTGCACATATATTTAATCAATTTATTTTATGGAGAGAAACATGAAGCGGGAAAACTGAGATAGTTTTAGATTATGTGATTAGAAACAGATGCAAAATAGCTCTTCTTACTAATTCCTATGAAAGACCAAAAATAAGGAATTTTCAGCCATCTCAGATTCTTCCCAACTAAGATATTCACCGAAATATAAATAATATATATATTTTCATTTATTCATTTCTTGACGCTCACAGTAAAGACAGTCAGAGGGTTCAGGGGAAGTAAGGGAGGGGGTGGCCTTTGGCTTGCGTTATTGAGCGTAGTGTAGAGATTGGTCTCCTCCTTAGGAGGATTAACAGGATCGCCACGGGAGGCTCCCTACCTGATCCCCCAGCTGCTTACGGCACCTGGTATTCCCAGACAGTTGCCCATCTAGGTGCTGACCAGGCTCGATGTTGCTTAACTTTATTGATTATACGAGAACCGGTTTGTCCAACAGGTCTGGTTAGTCATTCAATAGAAACTGTCACGTGACCAATGTCTTTTGGCAGCAAACCATGTTGGGGTGATCAATTAAAAAATTGGAAAGAGGGGTGATCAAAGATCACTAAAAAAAAAAGTCTGAATTTTCAAGCATGAATGCTGCCAGACACAAACTAAGAGACTAATTTAGCATAAACTTACATAACAAATTGAACTCCCTACTAAAAACCTATTTAAGGAGGGAATTTTCAAAAAGCAAAAAAACAAAAACATTATTTCTAGACATAAGGAGTAAATGTTGAAATTTTCAGCCCTATAGCTTCATTGGTGTGGCCTGTACGCATGATACAGACAGACCAGCTTAAAAAATGACAGTTTTCGTGACAGTTGACGGTTTCTAATAACGAAGATCTGTTTTAATTTATAGATGATGCCATTTTTAATCAAATTATATTTGCATTATCTATTGGCAGTGGCGGCGACAGCGTTTTGTACAAGCCCGAGCAAGGTTCGGCCAGAGAACTATGAGGATGGGCAAAATTTTTATATAACTATAATATTATAGTAATAACATTAAGATTAAATTTTGTGAGCCTGGACAAGGCTGCTGAGAGCCCTGGCTTGCTGCCGCCACTCTCTATCATACATGTTTTATTGAACTTCTGATTGTCAATGAAGAAAAGACAAGATAAGTTGCATTTTATTTTGTTTCAGTCAGGAGAAACATTTTTGTAGCCTATTTCACTGCATTTATCAATGTATTATTCTGTATTTTCCCTTTTCAAGCCTATGCTAGTCCATTTAATATGGTAGGTAAGAAGTCATTCATAAAAAATGCCTCCAGCCAAACAATAGACAGAAGGTCATGGGGAGTGTCACTACAACTTTGTTCTCAAAATAAATATTCTTGGAATAAAGTAAAAATCCAGAAAAGTAACTGAGCTGAATGCAAACAAAAATATGTTAAAGAATCATTTGGAAAAATAAGGCAAATTAACAAAGATTTCAACAAATTAGCAAGAAAGAATAAAGGACATTTGAGAACCCATAAACATGATAACGAATTTGAATAACAAAAACTAATACTAGCACTAAGGAAATTATTAATCACTGCCACCTATAAATGCTTCTTTTTACCTCGTAAATTAAAGAGTGGTGGTGGGCAGTGATCACTAAAAAGTTCAAATTTTCAAAAAACAAGTGAGAATTCCAAGGGAAATTATCAATCACTGCCACCTATATATGCTTCTTTTTTATCTCTTAAATTAAACAGTGGTGGTGGGCAGTGATCACTAAAAAGTCCAAATTTTCAAAAAACAAGTGAGAATTCCAAGGGAAATTATGAATCACCACCACCTATATATGCTTCTTTTTACCACGTAAATTAAGCAGTGGTGGTAGTAAAATTGAGTTACCTTGATGAAAATGCTACCGGTAAGGTTTGAACCATAAATTCATGATTAAACTTACATTGTAAATTGAACCCCTCACTAAAAACATTTGGGGGGAATTTTAAAAAAAAACAAACATTTTCCCTACTTATTGAAGGGAGTGTGTATGCAAAGTTTCAAGTTTCTATGATGAACAGTTAGAGCTGGGCAAAGTCTGGATACATAGATAGATACATATAAATGTCAGTACACAAACCTTGTCATGACCTCTGGACAACAGGAGTTGGCATATTTTTAGAAGCACTTCCTGCTTATCTAGACAGCTGACCTTGGGGTCAACCTCAGCGTCTTGAGTTTGCCATACTTTTTAGGTAAAGTCACCAGTCAGAGTCAACTTGTTTAACGTATCTGGACGCACTTATTTTGGTGTCTCCTAAATCAAGCATATCTAAAGATCACCTGAATCTTCTAAATGCTATCGCACTCTATTCTATTTTTCCTTCCTATCTTCTCAACTACTAAAAGCCACTAACTAAAGCTAATACTTAAGAATAAACAGACGAACTGAAGAACTTGACTGATCACCTTGTGTTTCTACATAGAAAAAAGGTAGGTTATCTTTTATATATATATAGTTTGACTTTGTGACTTCCTTCGAATTCCAAGTCATCACAAACCTAAACCCAGCAACAGTGTTCAAACCGGTCTGTTGTGGGTAGCAGTGATAAAAAAATGGGTACAAAACATTTAAAATTAGCTTGGGAAGCAATTGGTAAAACTTAGAACAACTAAATAAATGCTTATACTCGGTTCTTACTTCTTTCCTTGTGCCTGTCTTGTGTTGCCATGAAAATTTACACAAACAAAAAATTCCACCTACAAACTAAACATGAAGGGAAAAGTTGCAAACCTCCACCTACCACTGCTACACCAAGAAGAAAGTGGATGAGGTGAAAGAGGAGATGAATAAGAAAAAATCCAATTACTCTTAGACCAATTAGTTTAATAGTTGTCTAAAATGATTTGACCAATTGATTTTCACTATTCACTTGAATGTTTGTTTGCTCCTCATCTTTTCTCCTTTCTTTTTTTTACTTTAACAACAAAGCGCATAGGAGAGATGAGGAGATAGACATTCGAGATAAGGCAGCTCTAAATTAATTTAATGGAACTAAGAAAAGAAAAACAGAAAACACTTTCAAACCATACTGATTTATAAGCTGATTGTAACTAATGCAGACATTATCCACAAGTTGAGAGATTCTAAGAAAGAAATGGCCGCCATAAAATCTTTTCCTGCAAAAGCATAATCACTATTTGACTGGGCCATGAAGTTTAAACAGGTGGAACCAGATGAGAAGGGTGTTGTTTCCTGCAAGTTTTAGTGTTTCCAAACACTGTAAGCAATTAATCATTAGGAATAATATCATCCTATCTATGAATGTGAATAGCATGAATGGATAGGACTTCAGAAAATGGAACCAGTAAACAGTTTCAAATTCTGGTTGCAGACTAATGTTTATATGTATGTATCTATGCTTGTATATGTACATTTTTAAAATGAATAAACGCGCTGACAATTTACCCAACAGCCCCTGGTTTCCGGTCACAAAAAATGGGAGCCAGGAAGTGGGAGCTGGGAAGATCTCTATGGTCAGGCAAATCGCCCTGTCAACCTGTGTCTATTTCATCTCTCCGCTTCCTTTCTAAATACAGTGGAACCAAATGTGTTCCGAACTAAACACAGCTAAAACAGAAAGAACGACAAGCTAGTACCAGATGACGTTACAGAGACCACGTTTGCCAGTTCATGTTTTGTTTTTGTTTTTTTGGTGTTTGTGAAGGGGAGGTAATACATGAACTAAAATAGCCCTAAGTCCTGTCTCAATTCTAATCATAGACATGTTACAAAGAGAGTATCATGAAACAATAGAATGAGAATAATTCTGTGAAAGTCTTCTGTGTTATAATTCAATTGTATGTACAAGCATTAACCCATAAGAACTCAAACCCATTTCTACTTGTAGGAACATTACGTGGGATTCTGGGTCGGCAAATTGACAGTCACTTGACAGCACCAGGATGTTCATTAGATATCGCTTAGTACACTTCATGAGTTAAAATCAAGGATAAAATATAATATTATATAAGAGACTGTCCAGATCAATTAAATTGTATGTGACATGGGTGTCACAGTGGGTTCTTATGCTTATCTTCAATTACTTGAAGCCCAATTAATGCTGTTAATAGTTATGTCAGATTTTCATGTTAGATTGCCAACAGATAAGAACTATAGCATTTGGTTTTACTTTGCAAATTTCTTATGATCAATCAGATTTACATTTTTTCAAATGTTTGAAGGCTTTCATAGATTTAAAAAACAACAATATATTCTCATTAGTTCTTGTTAACATATGTACACAACAAAATTTCATAAATGTGGTAAAGTTTGGTTTGGTTTGCTGGGTTTAGTGGCATGTCAACCTTTTAGTAGCTCATATAATGCTGGAACTGGTCTTAGTTAGGGATATTTTTAGTTGTATTGTTTAGTTTTGATGGGGTTGTATTTGGTTTTATCTTTGTGTTTTATGTGTATTTGAGGAGAATAGGTGTAAATAATTTGGAGTATTTTGATGAGGTGATTATATTTTCAAGTAGAGTCTTATTTCTTTCAGGAATTGGATTATTTTGTGTGGTTTAATTTTGTTGAATAGATCTTTCAGGTTGTTTGCTTTTGTTCGAATTGGATTTAAGTCTACACAATTTATCAATATATGTTTTACTGTGAATTGTTCTTCACATGCTGTAATGTTGTAAAGGAAGGATTATATACGCCATATTCATCCAGAGAAATTTGTATCTGTGAGGTTAATCCCAAAATGTGTCTTTGAGTGATAGCTCTAGCTTCCTTTATAAGAAATGTAAACCAACACTCCCAAAAAGATTTTATCGAGATTTTTCCATTAATGGATGTGGTTGAAGATAAAAAAATATGGTTATATTTTCTGAAAGAAAGGAAATTCAAGTAAAAATGTAAAAATAAATATGGCCGACACATTTCTATTCCATCTACAATGAAACCAAGAGAGGAAAGGAGATGCATTGCAGACAAGGAAAGAATAAAGAAAATAAACCTGTTTAAGCTACTGCCATTTTTTGTATGCAAGAAACGAAGAGAAAGTATATTTAAAAGCAAAACCAAAATTATAACTTGGTAAAAAAATAAATGTAAATTATTAATAAGACATTAACAGACTTCATATGAATGTAGGTCAACTCCCCTGGGAAGATTTGCAATAATTATATTTCAGGTAACAATCTTAGTTTTTTCAGTATGATTTATTATTATTAATATTGTTATTGTTACTATTATTGTTTCACAAGAGACATCTACAGTCGGTACTGTTAGAGGAATATTAACAATAAATCATCTCAGAACTGCAGCACTTTTCTAAATCTTTGCTATCTCTCATAGTCACAGTTGCCATTTTGTCAAAATCCGATACGAGTGTTCCAAAAAACATACAAAATCAGTCAAATTTGGACAGAAAATTTGATGGCTAAAAATAGCTAAAAGTAGCTAAAAGTGGCTAGAACTGATATCCGAAAAACAATTTCTTATATCTAAATGCAACAAAAAATATCTAAATTTAGATATAAAATATCAAAGTTGGCAACAATGAGTGGGGCCTTAAATTGGACAATTTTGGATGTCCGATTCTTAAAATGTTTAATTGGACATACAGGGCGAAAAACAGACACAATGTCCGATATCGGACCAAAGTTCTTTTGGGTGTACTAATGAAAGTTTAATAATTATTATGATAGGAAGAGAATAATTAATAAACAGGTCTGGTTAGTCACTCAATAGAAACCGTCATGTGAACAAAATCTTTTAACAGCATATCGTGTTGGGGGTGATAAATTTTTTAATTTTAGGTTTATGCTAAATTGATCCCTTAATTTGTGTCCAGCACCATTCCCGCTTTTTTTTCTGAAAATTCAGACTTTTTTAGTGATCACTGCCCAATGAAAGGCAAGAGAAGTAACTTATTCATTGATCGCCCCATTTTCCAATTGATCACCCCAACATGACGGTTTCTATTGAGTGACTAACCAGACCCATTGACTTCATCTTCTGCCTCGTGTGGTTATGCATTCATTTTTTTTATAAACTCATATACATGGCTTCTTTCAAGTATGGACTTTCCACCATTGTTCCTCATCTATTATGTTTACCTCATGAGAATAGTGTAACCCTTTTTCTTGCTTCACATGCAGGGCCAGATTATACTATAAGGCTGAGTAAGCTTAAGCCTAGGGGCCCGTAGCTAACAGGGGCCCGGAAAAATTCTGGGATATTCATATTTTTCTTTAACAGGACCATAGCCGGATTAGCCTATATGCAAACTACGCCACAGGGTAGGGCCCAAAATAAATAGCAATTTATAAATGTAGCACTACTACTAGAGGGAAAATGAATTAAACAATAAAATTGTCAAAATAAGAACATTCCCTGATGTGAAGTCTGAGCGCTCACTATAATTGTTAAGATATTGTTAATAATATCTTAAAACTTAATAAAAATGTCCTAACAAATATCTCTTTAAAAAATGGAATGAATATATTACACATTTGCACCGAATCCACTTTATTCACATGATTGACAGATCGTATTACTTACTTAAAACTATACACGATACAGGGGGGGGAAGGATGGTTCAAGATGGCTGGCCCCATATTGCTAATAGCCTAGGAGCTCTGGTATAGGTTAATCTGGCCCTGTACACATGCTCTGCTACAACTGGAATACCATAAAGCCGATATCCAAATTGAAGCAACCAAATCAGGCTTAGCAGAACATGTTTGAAAAGATAAGCTGGTATACTACCTGTCTTTGAAATGAGATTAAAATAAAAGACATGGTACAACAATGTAAAGTCCATAAAGTGAAAATCACCACATATGTTTGTCAAAAGATGCATGCATACATGAATAACATTTAGATTTTAATAGCATAGAGAAACTAATGATCAGAAAAACTAATTTTAGCAGGTAATGCCCTCATATAAGGAGTCAACACAAGGCTATCATAATCATCATTATATAATACAAAGTTCATGGCATTGCAGAATAAGAGGACAGATTCCAATCTCTCCTGTTCTCTAATTGATACTACTAACACAAGACATTAACACTTTGGTTCTGTTGGACTGCTATGTTCCAGATCAAGTGTACGCCACCTACGGCCCACAAACGTATTTTGACATGCCCACAAGCTAATATTGGGATACTACAGTGGCGGGCCTATGGTTGGTATCACCTGGGGCAGTAACTTATGGTGTCACCCCACTCCAGGATGTACTCAATGGATTTCAATGAAATTTTGTGGAACTGTGGGAAATGGGGTACAAAAGAAGTGATTACATTTTGGGGTGGATCCATGCACAATTATTTCCACTGACAAGGAAGTTGCCAGGAGGTATGCGCTCTCTGAGTGCTTTATAGTTTTATTGTATAGTTTGTTTTTTTAAATACTAGATAAAAACATTTTCAATGGTACCCATACTTATTTTCTTCATATTATTTCACAAAGTCAGAATTGAAAAATTGAAAACTAAAGATGAATAGAATTTTTAGTAAATGTAGGCTTAGCCCATCACATTCAATAATATGGGAGAATCATGATAAATAATGAATAGTATTTGTACAAAAAGATCAACAAAATTCTAGATATCCTGGGAAGAGAGCAAGTTCTGGAGGGGGTGGGATGACACCATAAGTTGTGTGGACAGACAGATCTTTCATTAGAAAAAAGAATTACCGCAAAGAATCACCACAAAACTATATGACATTTTTTTAGGCAGTCAACTTGGTGTCACCCCCTCAGGTGGCCCTCCACCTTGGTACACCACCGGGATACTATGCTTACTTTTTATGTTTTAAAGATTCTTTGTGTCTTTTTAATAGATTCAAAAGATGCCTTTTATTGAAATAAATTGCAATCTAATCGAGTTCTTTGATGATTACTAATTTGAATTCTTCGTTAAGCACAAATGATTTTCTAGAATGCGCCATTCATTTGTTTGAGGTAAAATATAGCCAGACGTATCTAAATGGATAATATTTCAGGCTTTTTATGGCATTCATGTGGCCCACCGTCCACCCATTAATATGCAATCTGGCCAGCAGAAGCAAAAAGGTTGCCGACTCCTGAAGAAGACATGGAAGAAGAAGAAAAGAAAAAAAATACTAAGTGAATTCTAAAAAGCACCACCAATCAGTTCATTAATTCTTTTACTTAAAACACCAATATGCTAATTAATTTTTACACAAGTCAGTCAACCATGCAAATCAAAGAAATTCAAAAGTGGTTCCGCACCGTAAAATAATCTTTGGTGTTTTATAATCATGGCTGAGTGTTTTAAATATTATCAAATCTCAATTTAAAGATGAACAAGCCTGGCTGCTCCAGAGTCAAACTCAGCCCCTACTTCTACTTCCTTGCATAATTTCACTATAAATTTTGGAGGTGAGTAAGACTTGTCAGTTTAGCACAGGTGGTAACATACCAGGCTAGAAATCACTAGGTCATGAGTTCAAATTGCGGTAGGGGAATGGGGATTTTATATGTCAGTTTACACCCCTATTTTTGGTGAGGATTGTTCTTGTTCTTGTTACATAGGAGAGTAAAGTCAACTCTGACTCTTTGGAAAGGGTAGCTTGATTATTAGAGAGAACAATGATAGTTCCATAAAAGATACTTTTGTAGTAGAAAAGGAGATTAGGTACTTTAATAAGAGGGTGGGAAGAGAGAGAAAAAGGAAAGTTAGTTTAATAAGATGTCAGGAAGAGAGGGGAGAAAAGAGAGTTAGGTAGTTCACTGAGGGAGTAGGAAGAGAGAGAGGGGACAAAATAAAGTTAGGTAGTTTAATAAGAGGGAAGGAAAGAAGAGGGAAGAAAAGAAAGTTAAGTAGTTTACTGAGGGGCTAGAAAAGTGTTTTGCATATGAAACTAATCCATGTTTGCATAAAGATAAAATCATGGACAGGCAACAAAGATTGGAAGGGATAAGGGAGAGAATGAGAAGATACAGGCATAGGATGAGAGAAGATCAGAGGCATGAGATAATGGATAATCTTAGTTGTCAACAGCCATGGACTTTCCACGGGTCCAGCTAGTTATTATAATACTACATACAGTTCCTAAAAGATGAAACCCAATCAAAAAATGATAATGATAACATATCTTGAACAACTGAAGAAAGACAATTATTTTTGACATGATTTCCACTGAAATAAATGTCATTTTAATAAAAATGTTACAGTTCTGTGAATTCAAGTACAACATGAATAAAATATCATTAAATTATAATGGTTAATAACCAAAGAACAAAGACAAAGGTAATGTTCGACGATAAAGTACCCAAAAAGGCCATAAAGATAGAAGGAGAGACTCTAGAAGAGGTCGATGAATACATCTACTTAAGACAGATAATAAAGCTAGAGAAAGACCATGATTGCGAAATAAAATGACACTTAACGATAGGTTGGAAAGCATTTGGTATGAATAGAGACATTCTGAGGAGCACCTTGCTAATGTGCCTAAAGCATAAAGTATACAACGGCTGCATAATACCAGCCATGACTTATGGATGCGAAACCTGGAAATTAACCAAACGAGCTGAAAACCAACTTAGAATAGCACAGTGAGCCATGGAAAGAGCAATGCTAGGGGTAACGCTAAGAGATAGAAAAAGATCAACATGGATCAGAGAGAAGACCAGAGTGAAGGATATTATACAACTAATTAAGCAGCAAAAATGGAGATGGGCTGGTCACCTAGCAAGAATAAATGACAATAGATGGGAGGAAAGACTAACTGATTGGTGCTCGTGGGACAGTAAACACTGTAGGAAAAGACCAGACAAAAGATGGAGGGACAAGATAGAAAAGTTTGCTGGTAAGACGTGGCAGAGGTTAGAAGGAGATGGGAAAGGCCTTTGTCAAACCTAAACCTGAACAGAAAACTCAGAGACCCAAGCAGCCAGGTGGCAGACAGCCTAGAGCTGGGAAGACATAAGACCAAGTTCCCCTGTTGAGAACGGTCTCTCGGCACCCATCATCTCACTCCCACTCTTCAGCCGACAAAGATGTATGCTATGAAATAAAAATATGTCCAGATATTTTTACAAGCAAGTCTTTGAGTCTCCTTTATATCCAAGTCCAGGACATTCATCCCGCTATACAACACTAAGATTATGCAAATATCCTTATTAAGTTAAATGATAACCATTCAATTTGTCTAAACCCAGTTTGTCTGAACTATTATAATAAGTACTAAATCAGAACTTGTCAACGATTTTGTACAAAAATATTGGAAATTGCCGAATAAACTGTTAAGACTGATTGAGTTATTGTTATTGAGTTAAAAAATGAAAAACGTGACATTTTGAATTTGAATATTTATTGAATATTTCTTCATATACCATATTTTTCATTGAGATGCATCACGTTCCAGAAGAACTATTTATTTCTGAAAATATATTGATTCAGGCAAATTCGAGGTAAAATATTATTAATGTAACAGTTTTTTTCAACTGGAAATGATTTGAAAGACATGCATTATATAGATTAGATGATACCCCAGGTGAGACCATTCAGTTTCAATGTAGCTGCCTGTTCACCAAAGGCCATTACTGAATTAAACCCTAAAAATATATTAGATCTATTCACAGATAACATTTTTTAACAGCATAAGATGCTTTTTCACATTGTTTATCAAAATGTACGCTTATGACACTATCATAATGTCCCTGAGGTATTGTGTTTTATTTTTCAAGAAAAAAATTACCTATTCATACGTAGATAATATATTTTGTCTCAAATGCAAAGTAACAAAATTAGAATAATTTTATTTTAATAGTTGAAAGTTGATCTGATAAAATAAAACAATTCACTTAACCCTTTATTGGGCAAGTGACTATATATGATCACTTGAAAGTACACTTGTGCTTGAACAAAGACAGAAACGGTTTTGAGGTATACCACACCCCATTAAATTAGCCTGTTTTTGACCCACACAATAAAATTTAAAAATCAACCCGGAGGTTTTGTGTCAATATCAATTTTTGGTATCTATTCATTATATTGGATGTTATTCTTTAATCCTATGTTTTATTAAACTTTCTATTTTAATTTTTAATTTTTTTATATTTTCCATTTTTGGCCACTTTTGGTCACATGTCACTTCATCAGGGGGGGTTTTGCCCCTATAAACAAAATTTCAGAAAACTTGCAACTGAAAATATCTTGTAATTAGGTCTAGTTTAACATACAAAAAGGTTGTTTTGATATCTAAAATATATTTAGGGCTACCCTATAAAGGGTTATGTATAATGAAGAGTTTTTTTGGTTTGGGGTTTTTTAGTATGAATTTTTGACAGATACCTGAGGAAGGCTGGAAAGTAGAGATAAAAACAACCAAAACAAGGGAACTATATAATTGTTCAAATGGTTCGATTGAACTTGTTATTTGTGTTATAAACACAATGTTTCGGCCAATCCATTCTTTGGCCGTCTTCAGGTGTAAAATCTGAGTGTGATGGGTTAAACAGAAGTTATGTTTAAAGGGGGATAACCCTTATAGCACATGGCCCGGGTGTTTCTGTGACCTTTGTCTTGTCAGGTTTAGGTTTGTTGAGAAGTGGAAGCCACATTGGTTTGAAATCCACACTTGTCTGGCTAATGCATTTATTTGACATTTTGATGTGAGCTGCCTCTTTGATTTTTCTCTGCTTCCAACATCGTTCTCTGTCAATAATCTGGACTTCCTCCCAGAGAGGAAGATGCTCACCGTTCTCTCTCCAGATGTGGTCAGTCATAGCCGATTTATCTATCTCGCCCCTAATTAATCTGAAGAACCATTTGAATATTAATGACCCTTCTCAAAACTATAGAAAAGAACCAATTGAATACTAAT
This sequence comes from Architeuthis dux, assembly GCA_006491835.1. NCBI lineage: Eukaryota > Metazoa > Mollusca > Cephalopoda > Oegopsida > Architeuthidae > Architeuthis > Architeuthis dux. The sequence continues at coordinate 2,316,657 of VCCN01000156.1, forward strand.
GACCCTTCTCAAAACTATAGAAAATATATAATTGTTATAACTAAGAGTGATAATCAAAAATGTTATTTGACCAGGATAATGCAAGGTAACCTTTGTAATACATATGTCAGCCTTATATTTTGCTAGGACTGTCTCTGAAATGCAAGCTATAAGCTTCTTGCCCTTAACCAATGTAAAGAACACTTTATATAAAGGTCGAGAGCCAGTCAGCATTATCCCAATTCCAGGACAGTGGCTTTCGATATTCTGCTAACCAAACTGGATTAATTCCCTGGCAAGAGACCAGGTTTAATTTTACCGCTTTCTTTTTTTTCCTCACCCCCTTTTCCTAAAAATCACACCCAAGGTGACATATGCAAATCTAACGTGCTGTCTGATAAATGCGAATTAGAGACAGCAAATAATAACTCTGATCTTATATCGATTAAATGGATCGAGACATTTTCATAAGACATTCTCCTTGAGGTAAATTTCTAGGACTGTTCTTCACAGGAATTTCCACAGGGATATATTTAATGGTTGGCTTATTTTTTAAAAGTCTCACCTTTGTATTCTTTACCACAACTGCATGGAATGTTGTACACACAGTCCTGTGTCATGTTTTCTTCCAGCGGAAGTTTTACTTTGCAACAGCATTGGAAAGTGGATATGGGGAAAAAGGAAGAGGACTTGGGATATGCAAGAAAAATAGTAGCTCTTCTAAAAGACTAAAAGAGGCACGACTATTACAAATATACTAACATCTTTACAAATACAGTTATCTCTTATCTTTTGCAGGCGGTCCGAATATGCTAAATACACGAATAATTTTTGTTCCTCAAAAACCATAAACCTTTTGATAAAAAAAACTTTATAATTCCCAAATTTTAAGTGTACAAATAAATAAATGTATACAGTAAAATATAGAGTAAAAAAATATACAGTTAATTAATGAAGACCATAAATTTCATAAAGATACAGTGTATAGTGAATTGGAAAAAATTTTAATATCTAAAATACTGTTTGACTAACCGGTTTGTGAGTGTAAACAAGTTTTCAACCACAATTATCTCTGAGTTTATATTGTCTACGTAAATAATTTTTAGTTGATAATCTTCTACAATATTTCTTCTTAATAAAACACAAAGATTATTATGATACAATTAATAGATTACAAATTCCAGACATTTTATCGACATATGTCACTTTTTGTTCTTGGTAGTTTCTATATTATAAATATATATGCATTATGATTTCCTAAACTTTCTACATTTTGTTCCTACTGTACAGCATATTTTCTATGATGTGGTTTTTCATGGCACACTGCAAACCCCCCCCAAAATATTCTCCTTAAATTCTTCAAGACTGCCGGGGAACTGCGAATGGAAAACATACAAATGGCAAGGGATAACTATAGTTCAATTTTGATTTTCAGATGCATATCAATCCACAGGTGAAATAGCTCTCAGCATTGAAAGAAGCAGTTCATTCCATTATGTTCCACCATTGTTGAACTGGAACTTTGAGTAAACATTCTAACCATGGCAAAGGAAGGTATTGAAAGGCATCATATAATCTATACGTTTCACAAATTCACTGAAATGAAGTTGTTGAAGATCAACATGTTGACAGACAAGATGTACCATAGCGAAAGGGTGCATAAATGAAAATAGATAGATAGATAGATAAACAAAAAGAAAATATCGGAAATTCAAAATATGCAGATTGACACTAACTAAAACAATTGACTTGACACTTTTGATAACAACAGTGGCACTTTTGATAACATTAAAAGGTGACTCAGGAGAAAAGGAAATAGGAGTCAAAACATCGTCAGAAAATACCTAAAAATAGAAATCTGTTTAATAAACGAGCACGGGTGAATTCAAAAATATAGACTAAACAAGATGAATTAATTTAACCTTTAGAAACTATAAACAACCACACTATAAATAAGACTGACAGAGTGGAGACAAAACAGTGTCCTACAGATACAGATTGAGTGGTCACCTCTGAAACCACCTAGACACCCACTGTCACTCTCTCTCTCTCAATTTTGTCTGTGTTTGACAAAAATTTCTGTAGAATTACAAATAAACAGTATTTTCTTTTACAAGAAAAATCATCTCCGTCTCGATCCTTCGTTACGTTTCAGGCCAATTCTTTCCAGAGACCAACCTCCATCTTCCCAAAGTCCGGACACATCATGCGCCCTGACATCGTCCACAACAAGGAGTGACAAAATCAATCAACTGTCCTTGAACGTTTGTCACCAACCTCCAAGAAGGTGATAATGTTATATAGATACGCTCATATACAAAGTGCTACCTAAAAGTTTGGGGGATTTAAAGAGTACACATGAACTAAATATAGTGCAGACTCTTGCCAATACTCTTTATGAGCACTGTATACATGCCCAAGGGAACTATTTCAAAGGAGATGGTGGAAACTAGATGTTAGAGTAAATAATTTCTTTCATGATCAAACTTTTTGTTTTTTAAAAATTAAAATCCAGACTATACCCAATATGACTGCTAGTACATAAATATAAACCTTCTACAAAAAATATAAATGCAGATAATCAGATATATATATAGTTGGTATACACATACCACTGAGAAATATGAAGATAAATGTACAGAAAAGACACCTATATCCATGTAGAAACTCACTCCCAGAATTATACCATTATAGACATTATATACACAAGTTTAAGCATATTGCGCATGTATAATATCAAAGTATACCTGTAGATATATGAATGTACACTTAGTCTTTTACATATGTGCATTTGCACCTATTTACAATTATTACATATAAATCCACTCATTTACAGGTATGAATACAGCCCACACACGCACACATTATATATGGTGTATAGATATATACAAAATACAAGAGAATTTTACTTATAGTGCTATAAGATCTAAAACATAAATCCCTCTGAACATCTCTCATTAACAGTTATTAGTGAATAATTAACTTATATGACAAGTAATGAAATAAACGAATGTAAAACCATTTCTGTAGGTAAGAACTTTAGTTTAAAAACATTTTCCGT
>VCCN01000156.1:2376616-2387600 GCA_006491835.1 Architeuthis dux
GAAAAATAATATATACTCATTTGTATTTTTGGTTATTTCGAATTAAAGACAAAGTTGGCAGAAAAATCTACATCATTGAAATTCATGTTTTACTATTTTGGATAATAAGCCTCAAATATGAAAATCTAACAAATACACCAGTAAGCTTTAATTTCAATCAGACACCCTCTACATAAATGAACAAGCATATATAGTGATATTTGTGCATATACATATTATTAAGATCATTCTATAGGAATAAAAGAAAAAAAAATGATATTTGCTAATGGTGGTTATTCATTGAGCTAAAAGGCAAATGATCTCATTTGACTGATGATGAATTCGCACAATTCTTTCACTTTTACAGCTACTACGTGGAAAACGTTCAACAATAAAAGCTCCCACAGTTATCTCCCTTCTCTATGTATGGCATAAACCACATATGGGCAATCATAGGCCTGCTGGCCAGATTTGGCTTTCAACAACATATTTTGTGGCCTGCAGCCAATTTATACATTTAAAATCCAATATAATTTTTCTCAGAAAGTTAATTTTATAATTTATATTGTAAAATTACTATTGTGTTGGCTTCATAAATGAATAATATAATAATTTTAATTCATATGTTCACATCTAATGGAACATTTGGGGTAAAGAGTTCTGTAATATCTGTTGCTTTTTGTTGTGGTTTTGTTATTTGTTAACAGCTTTCCCACAAAAATAAATCCCAACATGACCTACTGAATGACATCCAGTGACGTAGCAAGGGTTCTCAGCACCCGGGGGCAAAAATAATGTTGCACCACCCTAAAATGTTTTAATTATTTATTTTGTGATTCATTACCCACTTAATGACAATAACATGGAGAATTAAATACCACCTTTTAGGCCTAAAATGAAGTCACACTTTAATTAGTATAAACTGAATTAAAATATTACTTATTTTATTAAACAAATTTTTTTCCTATGACTTTTTTCCTACCCAGAAAATCAAAGTTGTGACTTCTTATTATGTTTTTTTAGGTAGCTCAGGGTAATGTTACATTGTGACTTTTGTTCCATGACTTATTCCGGGATTCTTTTTTAAATATATTGTAGACTTTGCGCCCCTTCACACATGCGCCCGGGGGCGACCCTCCCCCCCTCTTGCTATGCCACTGATGACATCAGATAATTTCAACATAGTACCTAAAAATTAAAAATAAAGCTTTGTAGCACATTAGTAATTATTACTACAGACATCAGGGAATGCCCTAACATCACAACAGGGTGGTTCAGTGAAGAGAACAGATCCCCAGTCTCAAAGTTATTTTTCCTCTATTTCTCTACTTGTTTGTCTCATTCAGCATTTAAGTAGGTTCCTACATGACCTTCAGTAAAACACAAGAATCTTTATCATGGGACAAAAAAGACAAACAAAAAACAGTTATTAACACAGACATAAGAGAATGCTGAACCCTTTTTTAGTGCGATCGAAAGACAGTTGTGGTACAGATCCCCAGTGCAATCGAAAGATTCAGTAAGGGTGTGGTACAGATCCCCAGTGCAATCGAAAGACAGTCAGGGTGTGGTACAGATCCCCAGTCAGGGTGTGGTACACGTCCCCAATGCCCAGGCTAAGTGAGGGCTGGTGTGTAAAACATGCTTGCATCAACAATCTTCATTCTATAAAAACATCTTAGCAAATAAGAACACAAGAAATTTAAGAAGATTGCTTTTTATACCTTACCTGAAATCGTGTTAGTTCTTTCACAAAAGGATTTATTGATTCGTGCATCAACTCAAACAACTGGTCCTGTTGAACATCTTTGTTCTTTTCCAAAAATCCCTGAGCTTTGTACAAGACAGGTCCAGCATAATGCTTGATTCCAAATTCTACCTCCCAACAACGTCGGTCCTGACCCTTGATATAGTAGGGATGGTCACCGAACTCCTGATGTTGCTTGTTCAAGTAAGATTTATCCGAACCCTTGAACAACAAGAAACCAAAAATTAGTGAAATTGTCGGAATCTGGAACAATGAAATGGCTTATAACTAGGTATGAACAAAATGGCTGAAAATTTCAGCTTGAAATCAAAATTTTTTTTAATCTGGCAAAAATCAGCATATTATTCGATTTTAATGATATTTTCGATACTTATTTATTGAAGGGCGTATTTAAAAAAAAATAATTTTCCATTCCAAATTTCGGAGAAGAACAATATTTTTTCATATGATTCCTACCCTACCTTTTATTTGTTTCATGATTTATCTATTTTATATAATGATGCTTTCATTGATTTTTACACATTTTACAGATATATCCCTCTAGATACTAATTATGTTTACCTTTTGTAGAATAATATCCAGGAACTGCTGGAACAGAACTCTTACTTTGGGATTAAAAAAACAGGAAAATTATGTAAAATAATTTTATTTTCGGAATTTTTTTAGTTTTATTCGATTAATTAATTAATCATTCAGGCTTTTGATCTGTGAAAAAATATTTTTTTCACTCAATATTATTTAAAAAAAATATTTTTCATCATTTTTATTGATTTATTCTGATATCTTATGAATTTTTCAAATGCATATTTTTTGTGCTATGTCTTGGTTCGACTGAAACTTATATAAAAATATTATAACAAGGATAAATAATTAGATATAGTGAAATGAGGAAAAAATATTTACCGCCTGTATTTTTAATATATTTTATTCTGTTTTTTGTTTATGTAAATTGACTGCTATTTCAAATTATGGGAGCTGCAGGTGATAACATAACGTGATCTTTTTTTGCATGGTGCAGCTGTCGTGTATTTTAATCTTGTTTATATTTTCCACTCAAATATATGTGTACTGCATTGTCTACCATACATTTTTTTAAATCAGATGTCGCTTACACTCTTGAAAGGTTTTTTCATTTTTGTTCATATCTACTTATAACAAATGAAATTCTCTTGTTTAAAGCTAGAAAAATGGAGTTAAATGTGTTGTCTGCTTTATCAGGTCCAAAGATGTTAATGATTCAGACAGAATTTATTCTAGTCTTTTGAGCACTTTTTTGCTATACACCACTACTTTAGTCCTGCAAAAAAGGAATCCATAAAGTATTTCAGAAGTTTATAAATCCTTCAACAAAACCCATTTTATTAAAGCATTCTAATGTTTATTAAAAACAAAAGAACTCCAAAAACAGATAATTTTAAATTAACATTCAAAGAAATTTTAAAAAGATCATGTTTAATAACTTGGCTCACACTCTAAATATTAAAAAAACAATTACTGTTTAATTTTCACTTTAAAGCATTTGTCTATGCCAGTGGTCCCCACCCGCTGGGGGTAATTTGGGTAGTCCAAGGGGGGAATAAGGCTATTAAGTAAAAATAAAAGTCCAGTCTAGAAATTGGGTTTTCTGCACATCTATCTATCAACTCAAAGGCTCGAAATAAGCTCCAAGTTGAGAATGATTTAAGACGTGCTCTCTCACTAATAGACCCACAAACCAAAGAACTAGTAGCAAAGGAAAACAAAAACAGATTACATTGATGTGCATATCAGTTATGATAGTAGAATTCTTATTTTTTTTCAAAAAATTTGAATTTCAAATGATGTGTTCTAATTATTTTCGCTTGCTTTCTTTGAGTACCAAATACATAGACCCACAAATTGAAGAAATAGTAGCAAAAACCCCCCCCAAAAAACAAGAACAGAGATCACATTGATGTGTATATAAGTTACGATACCAGAATTCTATTTTCCTTGTAATAAATTGGAATTTTAAATGTGTTCTAATTATTTTCTCTTGCTTTCTTTGAGTAACAAATACACAGTATGTAAAATTATAAAATTAAACTAATTCTTAGTATGAAGCTGTCTAATTATACATAAGATAAAGACTGGGAAATGACTCGAAAAGGTTGGAACCACTGGTCTATGCAATAGCTTTTATCAGAGAAATACCTTAAATCATTTCTATTCATATCTTAGATGGCTTTTCTTTTTCTAAATTTGGCAGTATTAGTCACTGTACATGAGAGAAGTTTTTTAAGTACAAACAAAATATTCTTATTTCTATTCAGAGTAGAGCTAAGTAGAATTGCTTTTTAGTTAAGATTTACAAAAGAAAATTAATTTCCAAAGCAAATAAACCCAAGATATTGTCATCAAAGTTGAAAATATTAGAATGACTGCTAATGAACAGCACTCATTGTCCCTAATAAAATAATATATTTTATAATAATTACAAAAATATTATTTTCCACTTTTTTTATTTATGTATTTTATTCTCTGCACTAATTAAAACTAGTTTGAGTGACTTTGTCTAATATTTTCATATTTGATTTTTTATTTCCACAGAAGAAGGTAATTTGTAGAAAGCATTTTGAAAATACAGAACCAAGAAAATAAAGTACAAAAATAATATTTATACTAAATTTTATGGAAATGTAACCAAAAGATGTTGTGATTCACTATTTTAATTAAATTTGACTAGTTTTTACCTTCATCTTAATATCAGTTGTTTTTATATGCAACTTTCAATTCGGGCCGTTGTTTGTAAAGAATAAGCCTTCGGTGAGAATCAAACTCTCACCCTCGTCCAATAATAATAATAATAAAGATTGATTTTGTCAGTGTAAAGAAAAGTTTTACCTTCATCTTAATATCAGTTGTTTTTATATACAACTCTCAATTCGGCCCATTGTTTCTACAGCAATGAATAACAGCGCGGTCGGATAATAAAGAATAAGCCTTCGGTGAGAATCAAACTCAAACCCTCATCCAATAATAATAATAATACAGATTGATTTTGTGATTGTTTTTCAAAAAATGGCAATATAGAGAAAATATTTGTTTAAATCTAATTGGTTTAGAGTAGTAAAATGATACAGGAAAGATTTAAGGTCCAATAATCTGTAGAAGATAGGCAATATTTATTAACAATAGGAATCACTGATCAAAAACAACTACTATCTCAATTTACCAGTAGACATGCTGGAATAATATGATCTGAAGAGAAGATAAGAACTTCTAGGTATCAAAAAGTTCCAGACACAGTGGACTTGTTAATGATTGTGTCCCAATGACAGCATTAAAATATCTGATTTTTTCCTATGTCTCCTTTTCGAGTAGTAAATACTCCAAGGGAAGTAACTCTTCAGTTCTTGATAATTAAGTTATTGACAATACATTTTTCATGCCAAACAACAAAACCTAAACGTTTACAGCAGAATCCTGTTTTGTCAGTGAATGGCCATTTTCTGTCTAAATTTTTGGGACAGAATGTTTTTATTATTATTAATATCAGACACTGATTCTTTGAGGTTTGCAACCACAGGGGTAAAACGTGATAAAAAGATGGGAATGAAAGTCCAAAAGAATCTTTGTATAATAATAAATGAAGTAGGCATTCTAGAATTCTAGGTGATTTATATAAAAAAAAGAAGACAGCAAACTCAAACTCATAATCTAGATGTATACAGAGACACCAATAAAGTAATAGAAAAGAGTAAAACTATATGCTACAAAAAAAAAGAAAATATGGTCACCTGTGGGAACCGACATTCTTCATCCAAAATTCTGAGAATACACCGGGGAGCCTGAAAAAAAAATGATGAAATGTAATTATTTAAAAAAAATCTAATGTAAATATTTTATATTCATCAACAAATTCAATGTATAAATGCTACACCAACAAGTCTATCGAATTACAATTATATTAGTGATAGGTAAACAGAGTAGAGTATATACCTATCACTACTTTAATACACCTCTGTAGCTTTTTATCATTTTATTAAAACAACGTAAAAGCTTTTTTTTTAGGAGTATTTGTCAGTTATATAAAAAGAAAATTTTCATTAATAAAAAGTTATTTCGGGTTGATATTTGACACAATTGTAATTAATATTAAAATTAAAGAGAATATTTATATGAATACCCATGTACTTTATATAATGTTAAAAAAGAGCCTGTGTTTGGAATAATAAACAAATTCCAATATTTAAATGGTTATTTGGACAATTGAACTCCTTGTTGTTTGTTTTGTAAACATGACGTTTCGGTCGATCCATTCTTTGGTCTTCTTCAGGTGTAAAATCCGAGTGTAATGGTACCCCTTTAAAAATAACTTCTGTTTAACACATCACACTGGGATTTTACACCTGAAGAAGGCCGAAGAATGGATCGGCCGAAACGTCATGTTTACAACACAAACAACAACGAGTTCAATCATCTGAAGAACCATTTGAACACTTTTGACATGTTCAATCATACACAGTACCTTCTCTATAAGCTAAAGAAATTTTCTTTTGCATTTTAGTCACATTTTTACCTTTCTTAAAATATAAAAAAAAGCATAATATGCTGAAAATGGGACTTATTTTTAATGTTAGAATCAATAAACAAAATATACCAATTTTGACAATTTAAAAAAAGAAAAGTGTGCATTGATATTGATAGCCATCACAATAGACACAAAAAGCAATCTTTTTGAATGAAGTTAGTTAAAACTAAAAGCTTCTAATGCCATCTAATGACAAAAACAGGATAAACCTGTTTGGCCAACCCAATTTTACACCTGAAGGCCGAAGAATGGATCGGCTGAGGCGTTGCAAACAACAAGAAGGAGTTCAATTGTCCGAAGAACCATTTGAATATTAATGACCCTTCTCAAAACTATAGAAAAGAACCATTTCAATATTAATGACCCTTCTCAAAACTATAGATAAAAATTCCAATATTTCCTTCATTTAAAAAAAAAAAATTTTTTTTTAAAAATTTAAAAAAAAAAGAAAATGACCCATTGCTATAATTTGTATCTTTTCAGCCACTTTTATCAAAAAACAATGTGAAATAGTTTTAAATTAGCTACCCCACCCCATTTAGATAATCTGTATTGTGTATGTATACATTCACATTAATGTAGGCATGTTAATGCTAATACCTATAAGTGATATTCAGTAACTGCAGTGGCAGCTACTCTTCCCCATGCTGTGAATACAATGTACTTTTAATTATCTAGATTAATGATGGGGAAGAGTTGGAATCAGAATTTTTTTTTAAATAAATGAAATTTCTATTAGATAAAGTATTAGAAAGAAAAATTATTGATTACAGATATTCTGAATAGAATTTATTCTCAACAAAGAAATTCCAGCATATTGGTCTGTTTTCAAGTAATGTTAATATATTTCTTACAATAGATTCAGATAAGTGCAATTATTTTATTCAAAGTTAAACTGATTTGTATGCTCTAACAAAGCTTCAGTACAGTTTATTGCCATGTGGAAATTGATATATACAATAATTTTGTCAAAATATTTTCTATACTTTTGAGAAGGGTCATTAATAATCAAATGGTTATTCAGATGATAAACCCGACAAGACAAAGACACAGAAACACCCGGGCCCTGTGCTATAAGGGTTATCCCCTTTAAACATAACTTCTGTTTAACCCATCACACCCGGTTTATGATTAGCAATATCTCATGCGGCCTGCTGCTTGCAAAGGGTTGCCCATGCCTGCATTAGAGGTTACCTTAAAATGGAGGTGCATAATATTAATTGACAATATTAACCAAATACCCAAATCCAAACTAAGTATCATGAGTTATTCCCCTTAGGCAGAAGACTTCCGCTAGGGGGCGCTGTTTTACATGTGTGGTTGACCGCAGTCATTATATGAATAAAGGATCTCTGTAAGTACCTCTTCTGTTTGCAATTTTAATCTGTTAATATCTGTCATTAAACCAAACTTACACAAACTATTCAAGAGGGGAAAAAAAGTAGATTTCAATTTTCATCTTTCATAAATATTTTTTTTAAAACTTTTCAGTTGTTGATACTTACTTTCTCAATAAGTTCTACACAAAGGCCATTGTCAGTGTAGTTGATGTGAGAATAGCTGATTTCTTCTTTTTGGTACTGAAAAAGGAAAATGTTTATAATTAACATCTACAAAAACATTTTACGTACATATTTTTCTATATGTTTTCATGTACATTATTGAATATTCAAGCAGAAATTTCACTTTTGGCACAATTCCATGTCAGATGACCCCATAAGATTTATCTTGCTATCAATAGCTAAACCAATATATTTCAATGCACATTACCATGTGTAACTACAGTCTGGCTCAACGAAGAAAGAGATAGGGTTTGACACTTCTTACTGATGTACATAAACAATCTTTATTCTCTGAAGTCTCAGTACAACGTGAAAACTGCAATACAACGATGAATCTGTGAATTAGGCAAATACACAAGTGCAGTTAAACATCATAAATCAACATACATAACTTTTTCTTAGGGTGTTACCCAATGTGTGCCTTCATATCACCCTCTAACTGGTTGTAGATTTTCTTAGAGCTCATGTTGTGATTTCTGACCCCAGTTTCGGTGCGATCAATCTGGTGACCCCTTTCCGTGAGACTGAGATACCCACAAATTCACCTGGGGAGTTCCGGGGTTGGGGGGGCTACCATCGGCCGACTTGCTTGGAATCCCATCAGCTTAGGAATGTCCTTCTGGGGAACTCCCTGGAGACTTTTGGACCTACTTAAATTCTCGTTAGCAAGAAACGAGGCTGGGCGTTTAACCTCTGAAGCCCATACAGGTTTCTGCCTTATCTCTTGAGGGCACCGCTTGTTATCACTAAGCACCCCTCAATGACACCTGGTTCTTTGTGAGATTATTTATTTCTATTTTCCCTTTGAATGGTGGCCATTACACCATGTGCCTATGTTTCAATAGGTATTATTGAAACATAGGGATAATCACTGAGAAAAGAAATTCTCTTAGTGAGGTTGGTTTCATTATGAGTGTTAATACAGTTTATATACACTTTAAGGAAATCAAGGAATGGATAAATTTGTATCCGACAGAATATGATAATTATAAAGACAATATTAATTAATTAATAATTAATTGGGAACCCATATCAGTCTGGCATCGGTGTTAGCGATTGCTAAACGGGTGGCCTAGCTTGTATAAATGAATAAATGAGCACCATGCGGGGGTCCATCCTGGAAGCAACCTATATACAGTCCTGTTCTTGCCATGAGAGTGCCGTTAGCTCAGTGGTAAAGAGCAGGACCATGTATAAGCTGCTATACCCTCTTCTATATTCAGAAGGCTTGAATTTACAAAGTTGATGGAATCCTTTAATAATTTCTGACCGCTGTCTTGCCATGAGTATGCCGTTAGCTCAGTGGTAAAGAGCAGGACCACATATAGGTTGCTTCCAGGGTGGATGCAGGTTTGATCCTCGCACAGCGCTTGTTTCTTTATTCATTTATATACGATCTAGGCTACCCGTTTAGCAATTGCTAACACTGATGCCAGGCTGATATGGCCTCCCAATTAATTAATTGTCTTTATAATTATCATATACACTTTAATATAATGTAGCTTGTTAATCAAGAGTATAAAAAAAGGATTTTAAAAAGAAATCACTGAAATTCATGCAGAAATGTAAGCAGAAATAAGAAATGCAACTGAAATAATGTATAAATTTGTCTTGTAACTATTTGTTCAGTTGCAACTGACTTTCTTCTTATAGATGTGTCTATCAAGATTATTAATGCTGTCATCATTTTTTTAAAAAGGCACTTTAGATAAGGAATTTGGAAAAAAAGATCTAAAGAAACAAAGTCTTCCAACATATAATTTTTTTATATTTTTCTTTGAACTCAAGATTATTAGTAATGTTGGACATTTAATAAATGCAAATGTAAAATCATAATTTTTAAAAAATGGACCCAAATCTCTTAATCTATTTAAAGTCATTATTTTATTAATTTTTACTACTTTTTACCGTCATCTTAATTTTTAGTTGTTTTTATCACAAGATGAAGGTAAAAAGTAGTAAAAATTAATAAAATAATCGGTCTTAGTTAGTTGCTCAATAGAAACTGTCTCATGAAAATCATCTTTTGGCAGCATGCCATCTGGGGGTGATCAATAAGTTACTTCTCTCGCCTTTTGTTGGAAAGTGATAAAAAGTCTGAATTTTCAAATAACTAGCAGACACAAACTAAGGGATCAATTTAGCATAAACTTACATTGCAAACTGCCTAAAAAGTATTTAGATGGGGAATTTTGGAAAAAAAACAACACTTTTTTTCTAGACATAATAAGGATTAAATATTTAAATTTTCATCCCTCTAGCTCAATTGGTACGGCCTGTATGCATCATACATACATAGCCAGCCAGACCAGCTTAAAAACAGGTTTTAGTTAGTCACTCAATAGAAACTGTCTCATGACCAACGTCTTTTGGCAGCATGCCATGTTGGGGCTGATTAATTAAAAAATTGGAAAAAGGGGTGATCAATGAATGAAGTTATTTCTCGCGTCTTTTGTTGGGCAGTAATCACTAAAAAAAAGTCTGAATTTTCAAAACAACAAGCATGAATGCTGCCAGGCACAAATTAAGGAACCAATTTAGCATAAACTTACATTGCAAACTGACCCCTACCCCCTAAAAATGGGGGAGGGGTAAATAAAAAAAAACAACACTTTTTTCTAGACATAATAAGGAGTAAATGTTTAAATTTTCAGCACTGTAGCATTGGTGTGGTATGTACACGTGATACATACATACATGCAGAAATAGCCAGCCAGCCAAACCAACTTAAAAACTGAAGAAACCTATGTTGATGTTGACAGTTTTGGTTGACAGTTTCTAATGGGTTACAATACTTCATCTAATAATAAGAAAAAATAATTAAAAAATTAATTAAAGTCATTTTAATGATTTTTTCTCTTTTTAATTATCCAAGAAATGTTTACGTTAATCTTTTGACTTTTTTTTTAATATCTAGAAATTATAGCAAAATCCAGTGCCATAAAATGCAGGGTAAAAGAGATATGTAGTTGTTTTATCATTGGCAGAAATTGTTGAGTTGACAAAAATTAACATTGGTCGCATTCCTTATGAGTAGAATTCCTAAAACAACTTCTTGGTATTTATTGTTTTTGTTAAGCTCATATACAAACAAATATGCATATGTATTCACACACACACACA
>VCCN01000156.1:2437874-2449237 GCA_006491835.1 Architeuthis dux
TTAATGGTTCATTACAAACAGTACTGCTGGTTTCACAAAGATTTTCATTATGAAAAAATTGATTCCTATTTTGAGTGAGTGCAAAAAGTTTGAGAAACCCTGCCCTAAAATGTATAGTCAATGAAGTGTTTTGGTGCACAACAGGTGATTAATTTTCTTTGATAATACAATATATTGCGGTTATATTTTTGCACACCGAACAAGCTTACACATTTCTTTAGCTAATATTACTCTCATTAGTCGAAGGTCTCTTGGTAGGCAGGAGTATATTACTAATTATCCAGTTGGTTTCTGAAACATTAGAAACAAGAGTTTGAATCTATGAAGTCTAATCATAGCATTGAGTCTATGAAGTCTAATCATAGCATTATCCTATATATTATTCTGCTTGTTTTTAGTATCATTATTCATTAGTGTGTGTGTATATGTGAATATTAAAAAATATTTAATATGGCAGCAAAGAGACCATTAGAGTTAAGTACCTTTCCCGCACCACTCTCTCCACTGATGATCCAAGATTGATTGACGTCATCGCTCTTCAAGTGCTGAAATGCAGCTTCTGCAATGGCAAAGACGTGTGGCTCCACCTGGCTGAGTTTCTTGCCACTGTACGCTTTGATGTCTTTCTGAAAAACAAAACATGTAAAAATACATTGAAAGATTTTTCTTTGATATTTCAAAACAGAAAGAGAATTAAAAGATTCTTAATTATTCTGCTGCTGTAAGAAAAGTATGCAGCTGGGAGTTCAGTCAAATATTCTAAAGTTTAGGTTTCTATCAGGGCTCGAAATTAATGTTGTCCCTGGAGTCGATGTCGGTAAAAATATACTGACTCTGACTCAAACTCTGAGTAATTGTAAATTGTAACATTACTACTTGAAACCCACCCAATAGATCGGTTTTTGAGCTACTTCCTGTGGAAGGCCTGCCGGAATATAAATAAACCATCTGCAAAACCTTAAAAAATTAACTTTTCAAAATTGATTGATGGATTGAAAGCACAAAAAATTACTTTTCTATTTTTGAAAATTTTTAACCCTTGTTTATATGGATGTAAATGGTACTTAAATACAGTATTAGAGGTTTAAGAAAGTATATTTTTTATTAAAAAGTATAATTAAATATCAGAGCTGGAAATGAAAAATAGCCAATTTTAGCTATTTTAAAGCCAGAACGGGTCGGAGTCAGAGTCAGAGTCAGAGTCAGAGTCAGAGTCAAAGGTACCAGAAATTGAGGAGTTGTAGTCAGAGGTTATGTGTCCAACTCCACAGCCGATTTTTTTAAAAAAAACTGTTGTTTAGCAAATTAGAAACTGAACTGAGGGGGGAATATAAAGAGTGAAAAGGTATACAGTTACATACATAGACACTTATATGTATGTAAATGTGTACTTTTTCACTTCCCTCACCTGTATATATTTGTCTGTCTCAGAAACGGCCCCTGTGAAAGCAGTGGCCCAGAGACCTCAGTTCTAAGCAATGTTGCCATTTCGGCCATTTTATGGCCAAATTTAACAAATGTTGCCTTTTTGAAAAGTGCTTGGCCATATTTATTTTTTCCTTTGTTTTTAATTTTTTTAAAATTAAACAAACTGAAATGAAACGAAACCATGTCTAAACTGCACATCTACTTTATTATTAGTAGTAATAGTATTTTTTTGTACATCCTTGGAGGTTGATGAGGGATCAAGGACTGCATGAAGGAGTCTAAAATGTTTTGGGGACCCTTGCTTTATGACTTTGAAATATAGGATTGATTGAGGTAAGCTAACTTTGTTGTAGAAATATTTTTAATAAATTCTTATTTTTGGAGTGTAGTGCAGTGCAGTATTGCACACGTTTTATAAACAATTTCGGCAAGAAACATCTCCAACTATCTGGAAACCCTGGTTTAAAGACTGAGAATGCGACACAGAATTTGGGTTCTTCAATTTATTTGTTTTTAATTCTATGTTTTTTTATAGTTTACTAGGGTTGCAACTAACAATTCTCTTCATTATCAATTAATCTGTTGATTATTTTCTCAATTAATCAACTAGTTACTTATTTAGAAAATGTTTTCTACACATTCTGTAAAATGCCATAAAATGGTGAAAATTGTCTATAACTGTTTTCCAAAGCCCAAGATAACATCCTCAAATTTCTTGTTTTGTCCACAACCCAAAGATATTCAATCTTGTTTAAAATCAATTTATTTGACAATAAACTATGACAATAAACTGAAAAGCTTTGGGTAGTAGATAAAACAAGACGTTTGAGTATGTCATCTCAGTGCTTTGGAAAACATCGACAATTTTCACCATTTCTGACATTCTATAGAAAACTAATTGACTAATCGAGAAAATAATCAACAGATTAATTGATAATGAAAATAATTGTTAGTTGCAGCCCTAGTAAACTGTAAAAAACATAGAATTAAGAACAAATAAATTGGAGAACCCAAATTCTGTGTCACATTCTCAGTCTTTGAAATGATGTCTCCGTGGGATGGCGTAAGCTTACAAATGAAGAGAAATCCCAACGATAATTTCAAAGAGCTAGTACGGATGATAAGTTACGATTTTGCAACCTAATGACTTTATTTTCCCCGAAGTTGGGTTTGCTTTGTTAAGTGAGGCCTTATACCAGGATTTTGGACATCGTGTCCGTTTTTTGGCCCTGTATGTCCGATTAAAATTTTTAAAAATTAGACATCCAAAATTGTCTGATTTAAAATATCAAAGTTGGCAACCCAGAGTGGGGCACTCTGGGTTGCCAACTTTGATATTTTATATCTAAATTTAGATATTTTTTGTTGTTTTTAGATATCGGATATCAGTTCTAGTCACTTTTAGCTACTTATTTTCATTATTGTGATAATGATTTAGCCACTTTTAGCTACTTATTTTCATTATTGTGATAAGTATATAGCCACTTTTAGCTACATATTTTCATTGAGATAATGATCTAGCCACTTTAGCTACTTGTTTCCATTATTGTGATAATGATCTAGCTACTTTTAGTTACTTATTTTCATTATTGTGATATGGATCTAGATACTTTTAGCCACTATTAGCTATTTATTTTGATTATTGTGATATGATCTAGCCACTTTTAGCTACTTATTTTCACTATTGTGATATTGATTCGCAACTCTTAGCCACTATTAGCTATTTTTAGCCATCAATTTTTTTCTGTCTGGATTAGTCCGATTTTTTGAAAACTTGTGTCTGAATTTGCGACAAGTAATCTGGCAACCATGCCTTACACAATCATACTGTTTACCAGAGCAGAGCATTTCTAGTGTAATGCACCATTGATAAGTTGTTGGCCATAAAGGTCTACAGAGATGGGTTCTCGAGGATCCAGTAACTCATTAACTCCAGATTCATGGCAAAACCTTGTGCGGATGAAGTATCTTGTATTCCTCTGAATAAGCAAATTATTTATCAGTAGGTTCCAATATCTTCTTTCTATATCATTCATCTAATCCAGTGAGTGTGAAACTGAAAACTCAAGGACCCCTTTCTATAAAGGAAATATTCTGGTGGACTCCTATTTTTAACATTTAGTTTTAAGACTAATCAATGAACTACAATAATAAACAATTTTTGAAAAAATCTTATATTCTAAATGGATTACATTTATTTGAATTCTATGGTATAAGTACAATAATTAAGTTTTTCGATAGCTGTGCAATGGATGATGTTGTTTCTCTGCCACAAGATTCGCAATGTTAGGTTTTGAGTGAACACTGCTGCTGACCCCCCCAAGCATTATTTGTCAGATCCCCAAGGTCTTGTTCAGTGGTTCCCAACCTTTTCAAGTCATTCCCCACTTTTGTCAATAAGATTACTAGTATACACCCCCACATCCATTTATTAAGTTGCAACAAAGAATAATTTCAAATAACTTTATTTTATGTATCATTAAACAGCTTTATAATAAGAATTAGTTCAATTTTATAATTGTACAGCTGCTGCTCTGTATTTGTTACTCAACGAAAGCAAGCCAAAAAAATTAGAACACATCATTTTAAATTCCAATTTATTACAAAACCAAAATAAAGAATTCTGCTATTGTAACTGATATACACATCAATGTGATCTCTGTTCTTGTTTTTTTTACTACTAGTTCTTTGATTTGTAGGTCTATTAGTGAGAGAGCACATCTTAAATCATTATCAACTTATTTTGAGCCTTCACCTTGATAGATAGAAGTGCAGAAAACCCTATCTCTAGACTGGACTTTTACCTAATAGCCTTATTGCCCCCTTGGACTACCCAAATTCCCACCAGGTTGGGAACCAATGGTCTAGTCAGTAAATGGGTCAGTTCTAAGACAGCTTCAGTAATTCATTATTATGTTTCAATGAAATCACTTCCAATTAAAAGCTTGAGAATGTTATTTATAAAAATTTTAAAAATCAATGAAAATAACTTTTCAAAATACAGTAACATTAAAAGATTCAAGCCATCAATTATTCAATCAAAATGTTTTTTTAAAAAGCTGTACTCACCTCTTCATAGATTGTCAAGGATTTGTAGGGGTTTACAGCAATCAAGATGGATCCAGTGAATGTCTGAGACATGGTTAAGGAAATGTTGGGACTTTTTAAAAGAACATTTAACAAGAATACAAAAACACAGTTAAATAACATAGTTAAGATTATGAACAATATAACATATTGCAAAATGTACAATTTGAAAATAAGATGACAGGCATTGGGACAGAGGGCAGCGAGAGTTGAAATAACCTCTTTTATTAAGGTCATTAGGTTAAAAATGACAAGTATTCACATATGAAATTTGAAACAGTCAGCTACTTGTCTTCTTTTTTGTTTTTTTGTTTAGTTACTAACCACTCCGCTCATTCTTCCACTTATGCACTAAGATACCATACGCCACTAAAGTGAAGTGCTGTAACAACAATAGTTGCATGAAAGAACAGTTTTAGGAGTGCAGCATGAAAAACCAAACAATACTCTCCTCAGGATAAGGGGGGAAAAAGTCTGTCATCCAAGTCTACTTATTGGGGAAAGAAATTACACATTTGAACATTTTGATAGATCTACAATCATCAACCAATATCAATGCTGCACACACACACACACAACAATAATAATAATACACACATTTGAGGAATTCCTTGGTCTAGCAACATCTTACTCAGGGCTATGTTTTTTTCCAATTTCTTGAGAGCAAGAATAGCCTTGAAGTTTTGCATTCAAAATCCAAGTTGGTTTAATTTTGAACATTAATCCAGGCACCGGAAAGCAATTAAACAACACAGCAATACTCATAAATATGCACACACACACATAATTTTTCTTGTTTACGCACAAGAGAACGTATGTTCGGATACAATGTATATAAATATTGTCCAAACGATATATCGGGTCAAATACTTTCGACTGTATGTTCAGCCATTTTCAAGATCGTGAAAACTTTGTTTGCACGGTTTAAATAATTAATGCCATTGGTTAGTTGGCATACAAGGCAAGTGATGGGCGAATGCAATATTTGTTAGAAGGGGGTTTCATATGTTTAGTTGTTAAACAGATTTAAAATGCCATAGCCGAAAGAGATTTTGTTGAGGGTTGGATTTTAAAATTTTATTAGAAGCACTTCCATGATAGCGAGTCTTTACAGTGGATGTGTTGTTAACAAGAATTTGGCGTATGGGAATTTGAAAGGGTATATGTTTGTTTAAATGGGTTCTATTAACACTCAGATCAGAAAGGTGGCAAGTGAGACGTTGGGATAGAGTAGTAGTAGTTTGTCCAATATAACTATTCGATTGTGGACAGGAGACACAGTCTCCTAAAGGGCAAGTGAATTCATATATGACATTAGTTTGAGTTATAGGTGTGTTTTTTTGTAGGGAGGGTTTGTTGATCATGACAAGGTTTGAGGTTTTCTGTTTGTTATAATAGATAATTGTATACGATTTTCTGGTTCGACGGCAGAGGTGTATTGATGTATTATACGTTTCAATATAGACTCATCTTGCTTGTAGTTTTGGTGCATCTGGTTACAGTAAAATAAGGTGATGGTTTTGTTTTTATTGTTATTTGTGTTATTGTTGTGTAGTTTAAATATATATATATAAAATCTATAAAGTTTTTACAATTTCTAGTACTAACAATTTAACTGAAAAACCAAAATCAAAAAATCCGAACTTCCCGAGTTGCCATCCAACCACGTGTGTGTTGCTGAAGTAGTAGGTCCCCCTTTAACAAAGAGGCAGGAATATTTCTCTACTGCTACTCAGAGGGTTAATAATTAATACACTGAAATTACAAATATATATACACACATACACACACACACATACATAAATATGAGAATATGTACGGCTATAAATATATATACATACAGAGACAAAGTCACACATATATAGTATCGACCATAAATAAGTACACCCCTATCACTTTTTAATAAAAAGTTAATTGTCTTCTAAACAAAACATAGAATTTTATTATTTCTAGTGGAACATTACACAATTAAAACAGATATTATCATGTATAATTTATGACCAAACTCTACAGCATTGAAACTGTTGCCAAAAATATTGTTTTGTAGTGGTATACTCATCTTTGGATGGCAAGATATTCATATTTTTGGCAACAGTGTTTCAATGCTGTAGAGTTTGGTCATAAATAATACCTGATAACATCTGTTTTGATTGTGTAATGTTCCACTAGAAATAATAAAATTCTGCTATGCTTGGTTCAGAAGAAAATTAAATTTCTATAAAATAGTGGTAGGGGTGTACTTATTTATGGATGATACTGTACATGCAGATTTTGCATATGTGAATAAGAGTATGTACATATATTTTTAATTTTTAAAACTTGCAAGTATTTATAGAATGTTAATCAGACTACATAAAGACCCAAACAAGATAAGGATAGCAAAGGGAGTAAGACAGGGGGACACAATATCACCTAAACTATTGACAGCGAGCCTTGAAAGCGTATTTCGGAAAACTGATTGGGAGGGAATGGGAATAAACATAGACGGAGAATATTTAAGCAATTTAAGATTTGCCGATGACATTTCTATGCCGTCGGAAGCATCCAAAGAATTACAAAACATGTTAACCGATCTCAATAGTGAAAGCAAAAAAGTAGGCCTAAAGATGAATAGAACAAAGACAAAAGTAATGTT
This sequence comes from Architeuthis dux, assembly GCA_006491835.1. Classification (NCBI taxonomy): domain Eukaryota; kingdom Metazoa; phylum Mollusca; class Cephalopoda; order Oegopsida; family Architeuthidae; genus Architeuthis; species Architeuthis dux. The sequence continues at coordinate 2,445,025 of VCCN01000156.1, forward strand.
CAACGATAAAGTCCCCAAAAAGACCATAAAGATAGAAGGTGAGATTCTAGAAGAGGTCGATGAATATATCTACCTTGGACAGGTAATAAAGCTAGTAAAAGAACATGACTGCAAAATAAAATGACGCATAACAATAGTTTGGAAAGCATTTGGTATGAATAGAGACATTCTGAAGAGCACCTTGCCAATGTGCCTTAAGAGTAAAGTATACAACAGCTGCATAATACCAGCCATGACTTACGGATGCGAAACATGGAAATTAATCAAACGAGCTGAAAACCAACTTAGAATAGCACAGAGAGCCATGGAAAGAGCAATGCTAGGGATAACTCTAAGAGATAGAAAAAGATCAACATGGATCAGAGAGAAGACTAGAGTGAAGGATATTATACAAATAATTAAGAAGCGAAAATGGAGATGGGCTGGCCACCTAACAAGAAGACATGATAATAGATGGGGAAAGAGATTAACCGATTGGTGCCCATGGGACAGTAAACAAGGTAGGAAAAGACCAGACACAAGATGGAGGGATGAGATAGAAAAGTTTGCCGGCAAGACCTGGCAGAGGTTAGCTCAAGATAGGAAGTCATGGAAGGAGATGGGAAAGGCCTTTGACCAGCAGTGGACTTATAATGGATGATGATATTTCACTACTTTTCTATAATTCAATCTCGGAACAGCCTGTAAGGAATGAACTCACAATTTGGGTTTTACAAGACCTATGCTCTAACCACTGAGCTGAGAAGTCAACAAATGATGACTAAAAATAAAAGCATTCTTTTTTAAAACATTGCACTTACAAAAATCACCTGTAATTTTAATCTTTCGGATATTTTTTCATATAGCTCTAAAATTTTTAGAGCTATATGAAAAAATATCCGAAAGATTAAAATTTTTATGGAATTTTGAAAACTCAAACAAAAATGAAGTATTAACATGGATATACCTAATATTTGGAAAATACATGTTAATATTTAGCAGATATCGATAAAACTAGAATGTATGCTATTCTGTAAGCATCATACTTTTGAGAGAGAGAGAGAGAGAGAGAGAGTGAGAAAGAGAGAAAGAGAGAGTGAGAGAGAGAGAGAGAGTGAGAGAGAGTGAGAGTGAGAGAGTGAGAGTGATGCTATGGTGGCCCCTGCCAAAGTTGACAATAGGTATAACAACTTTATACATACCTGTCAAGTTTCAATGTTAAGAATGAATGAGAATCATGTGGACCACCCAATGAAAATTATATATTGAGATTGGCTAAAATTGCATTTCAGGGCATATCAACTACTGAAATTAAGTTGTCTGGAAGTCTATTTAAAGCATGTTTAAATAGTCTTTAGCAACAGTTCTGATTGAATAGAAAATATTTATAATGTTTTATGACCAATGTTTATTAGCTACATGAACTTGCTGTTTCGATACTATCTGTTTATAAAACTAATTTATTCATTTGACTTCTGATGTTCGAAGAATGAAAATGGCTACACGCTTCTACTTTGCCTTTACAGACGGACACATTTTGTAGTGTTATTTGACCGGAATCTGACCAATTTGCACTTGGAGTCTGAAAATTATGTATCCAACATTGACTAAAATTGCTTTTCAGGGCATATCAACTACTGAAATTAAGTGTTGTCTAGAAGTCTATTTAAAATAGGTTTCAAAAGTTTTGTATGTGTTCTTTTAAAATAATGTGAGTTCTAAAGTTCGATAAAAGTAGATTTTATCAGAAATCTAAACCAATTTAATAAATCTAAATTAATCTAACACTTTTGATAAATTGCGTGAGAATTTTCCTTTAATGAGTGTGAGCGTGAGAATGTATCAGAATGCGTGTGTCTCAAGCAGAATGCGTGAGACTTGGCAGGTATGTTTATACAGTTATTACCACCAGGGTGGTAGGTATGGGAAAGTAGTTTGCCCTGAAGAGAGAGAGAGAGAAAAAAACCCATCTATTTTGAATACAAAAGAATTATTCTATATTTTGTATATTACAAGATCACTAACATTAGATCCTCATTTTAAACCAAGAATGTTTTCCCAACGTTATGGTTAACAAGCTTTAAGAGAAAGCAATGTTCCCGCCCAATGCAGACACTGCTGAGTCGTATAGATCACAGAGTTTAAAAACAATGATTTGTGATTCATAACATTGCTACCAACAAAATCAAACGCAACAGACATAAAAACTAATGTGTACGAGCCTGGCTGCTCCAGAGTCAAACTCTGTTCCTACTTCTACTTCCTTATTCTACTATAAATTTTGGAGGTAAGACTTGGCAGTTTAACACAGGTGATAACACACCAGATTGATTGATTTGTTTAGCGGCATATCAATCCTTGATCAGTTTAAAATTCCAAAAAATAGAGTCTTGCGACTTTGGTGAACAGTTATTTTTTTTTTAAATAGTGTCTTGCGACTTTTTACATTATAGTTAAGATACAAGCCTGGCTGCTCCAGAGTAAAATTCTGCTCCTACTTCTACTTATTACTTGTGTAATTCTACTATAAATTTTGGAGGTATGTAAGACTTATCAGTTTAGCACAGGTGGTAACACAACAGGCTAGAAATCACCTATTTGCGAGTTCAAATCTCGGTAGTGAAATGCTGATTTTATATGTCAGTTTACTCCCCTATTTTTGGTGAGGATTGTGTTGTATAATGCCAGTATTTCTTCTCGGCGATGTGAAGGATGAGAGAGAGAGATATCTCATTGCAGGATTGTACGTTTACGGGAGCGAACATTCTGTAGAGGGAAATAAATACATTTTGTCCGTACCGGGGAAAAGGCTCTCCCACGTGGTTGGACGGAAAGACGATAAAATTTGTTGATTTCAATTGAAAATATGGGTTTGTTTTATTCCCGTTGATAGCTTCGATTCCAGCCAATTCGCGGATCACTTTGAGGCATTGAATTCTGCTTCAGTTAAAATTCTAAACGAGTGGTCACTTTACAGTAGGTAGAAAATCAAGGCACCTGGTTTCCTTCTCCTACTCTCTCCCTCCTTCCCCCTGACAGGTGAAGAGGAAGCTCCTTGCTGGTTGACCCGTTGCTTTGTCTGTCTGATCCTCACTAACTCAACTGCTGCACAATTTTAAATCGACGTCCTAAAAAAAAAAAAAAACGGCAAAGCTGATTGGTCGGACGTATTCCCTTTGTTCTGACTACGTCAGCCATTTGACCTATTTTCTAGCCCCGGGAATATGATATGGCGTTTTGGTCACATACACCCCAAAACGTGTGAACACACACAACCAGAGTGTATTTCATTACAATTATTTTTGTTACATAGGAAAGTAAAGTCAACTCTGACTTTGTCCTGGAGTTTGACAATAAATGTGAATGATGTATAAATCAAGCATCTACAGAGTAGAAGAGAAAAGCATATCTCATGAAAGTGGTTATTGACTGATTCCTGTTATCAAATGACAAACCTACCAGGTGCATAAAACAAACAATCACAGTAAACACATAGAAAGAAATCAATGATCAATAGACTGAGCATATGATATGCTTGATTATTGATTCATAAATCTGATAGCAACAGGAAAATCAACTGATTTGATAAATGACGTATGAAACAAGATTAATCCACAGGCAAAAATCAATCTGAACAAAACTAAACACTAAAACATAAAAAAAGACAAAACCATCTTTTTGATGAAGTTGGTTTTACTCATTTGACTAAAGGCCAACAATTCTGGACAACAAAAGTTTCATAAAAATCCAATTAAAATGAAATTAAAATGAAATTAATTTTGTCATTTTGTTGACATAAGTCAATCATTTTTTGTTCATAATGTAGTCAGTACTGGTATTTATGTCAAAAGTAGATAATGTTTTCCATAAACACATTAAGATACATCTCTGTGGTAAGATATATGATGGGAAACCCAAGGGTTCTGCAAAACCCAGTTTGAGAAATCTTGCTATAGGACACTGTTCTGTGGGATAATCAGGTGGTGAAGTTTCAGTGCCTTAACCCTTTATAGGGTAGCCCTAAAAATATTTGAGATATCAAAACAACCTTTTTTTGCAAGTTTTCTGAAATTCTTGTTTATGGGTGCAAAACCTCCTCTGACAAAGTGATCATATAATGGTGCCTCGCCCAAAAAGTGACCAAAAATGGAAAATATAAAAAAATTAAAGTAAAAAGTTAAATAAAATCTAAAATTAAAGAATAACATTCAATAAAATAAATAGAAACAAAAAA
>VCCN01000156.1:2491812-2507303 GCA_006491835.1 Architeuthis dux
AAGGAAGAAAGAAAAGAAGGAAGGAAGAAAGAAAGAAAAGAAAGAAAGAAAGAAAAGGAAGAAAGAAAGAAAAGAAGGAAGGAAGAAAGAAAAGAAGGAAGGAAGAAAGAAAAGAAGGAAGGAAGGAAGAAAGAAAAGAAGAAAGGAAGGAAGAAAAGAAGAAAGGAAGGAAGAAAAGAAGAAAGGAAGGAAGAAAAGAAAAGAAGAAAAGAAGAAAGGAAAAAAAAAGGGAGGAAGAAAAAAGAAGAAAAGAGGGCAAGAAAACTAGACAATGTTTGGAAGAGTCAGTCCATGAACCTTGTCGCTCACTAACCGATTGCAAGGTCAAAACCTATCAGTAATCACAGTGTGCTTGTAACAACTTTACCCCCACCCCAGGCAGTTGAAAAATTACTAGCATTTAAAGTCATTCAACACAAATACTGATTAGAACATAATCCATGTTCTTTTGTTCGTTTTTTTATCAATTACAAAAAATACAGAACAATACCAAACAAAACAATGTCAAGCTATCTCCAGTGTCTATCTCAATCAAATAGTCATTCGGATCAAGACAATCACAGGTTACACCGTTTGCTAATCAGAAAACATTCAGACGCATTGATATTCATAAAATGGGTGCATTGCAGACTTTAAAATTGCATAAATGTAATGATTGCTAGGAGGCACGGCTCCAAACTAACTTTTTTCACTACTGTCCCGGCACCATCCCCCCAAAAAATCTTAACCATCCCAAAGGAAATGTAAACAGTTCCGAAAAACAATTTAAACCTTCCCGAAGGAAATATAAACTGTCCCGAAGGAAATGTAATGGTTTGGATTGGAGTTTGACAATTTACATTTCCTTTGGGACGGTTAAAATTGTTTTTCCGGAACGGTTCCGGGATGGTAGTGAAAAAAGTTAGTCTTTCATATTAATAAATATTAATGTAAAATTGTTTTATAACAAGAAATATTGTTCTTGTCGTTTTGTTGTTTTTGTTACTGTAGAAAAACAACGTCAACTCCAGGTTTGGACTGCAGTTTGACAATTATTTATTTCCTCAACATTTTAATGGTGTTTTTATTATGCTATTAACAACTAACAACTATAGATGATAATAACAAAGTAAAGAAACAACATTTTGATTTTGGGATCATTTACATTTCCTTCGGGCGGTTAAAATTGTTTTCTGGGACAGTAGTGAAAAAAGTTAGTCTGGAGTCCTGGCTTGTAGACTTGATGAAAATCCTGCTTGCTATGCTGTTTTTGTAGACTGCTATCTTGCTGATAAATACCATTATTATTCCTTTTGCTTTAATAAGGGACATCTTGTTTCCCTACAGCTTAATGTTGACCTCATTTAATTTGCTGAAGATATCAGAGACAAGCAATATCAGCTCCCTAGTTCAATACACATTTAATCAATTGATTTTTAAAATTTAAGAATAGTCATAGAGATCATAAAAAAATGTAAGGTTGGTATGACAGATATTAACAGATTAAAAATGCAAACAGAAGACGTACTCACAGATCCTTTATTCATACAATGACCGCGGTAAACGATACACACGTGTCTCCTCCGATCGCCTAATAACAATATGGCTGCTCGTTCACCAGAACGCAAAACAGCGCCCCCCTTACCGGAAGTTGGTAAGTGCTCTCATGCCTAAGGGGAATAACTCAAGATACTTATCAGACAGTTTCATTTCAGAAGCAATCTAACAAAGTTGCCAAAATATACTGGTATCCAAAGGACAGGCTTTTATTTTATTCACTGCGGTCTCCTCCGATCTCCTAATAACAATATGGCTGCTTGTTCACCAGAACGTAAAACAGCGCCCCCTTTACCGGAAGTTGGTAAGTGCTCTCGTGCCTAAGGGAATAACTCAAGATACTTAACAAAAAACATCAGACAGTTTCCTTTCAAAATCCATCTAACATCATTATGCAATAAAAGTTGCTCAAATTCTTCATTTTTGTGACAAAGTTGCCATTATATACGGGTATCCAAAGGACTGGTTTTTATTTTTTCCAGTGCTTTGATAACAACTTACAAAGATTCATGTAATCTATCACCAAGATGCTTTGCAGTCAAATGTTGTTGATAATACTGTGGATAGTAAAGATGTTCAGAACTGCTTTTTTCAAATATGTTAAAAATCCACAAGGGCAACCAATCATTAAAGGCAGCCCCTCAGTTGTGTATGCAATGACATTTCTAAGGGGAATTCCTTTATCATTACAAAATTCCTCAACTGTCTTGTAAGTTGTTGAACCTTTGGTGTCAATTTTCAACAAAGAAGAACTCTTCAATAACCTCCTGACTGATATTTAAATAGCGCACGTTAAGCCAATAACAAAGCTTTGTTGTCAAGTAATGTTGTCTCATCAGGTTGTCAACATAATTCAGTTGTTTTCAAGTCATTTCAGAGTATATTTTCAATGTTATTTGCCATTTCATCAATTCTAGCTAATACTGAACTATTACAAAGTGGAATTAAAGGTGTTATATCAGGTATAGCAGGGCTCCAGACTTATTTTTTTTCACTACCGTCCCGGAACCATCCTGAAAAACAATTTTAACCATCCCAAAGGAAATGTAAACTGTCCCGAAAAACATTTTTAATAGTCCCAAAGGAAATGTAAAGCGTCCCAAAAGCAAAATGTTGTTTCTTTACTTTGTTATCATCATCTATAGTTGTTAGTAGCATAATAAAAACACTATTAAAATGTTGAGGAAATAAATAATTGTCAAACTGCAATCCAAACCTGGAGTTGACTTTGTTTTTCTACCATAACAAAAACAATCCTCACCAAATTTAATAAAAAATGTTTTTAATTATTTCTTACTAATAAAAGATATCTTCACCGGACGCCTCTGGGACAGAAGTGATTTTTTTTTATTTTTTTTTTTTTATACTTTTTAATTTTATTTTTTAAATCACTTCCATCCCAGAGGCATCTCGTAGAAGATGATTGTTCATCCCGAACACATTTTTACCGACGACAGGACAATGTTAATTTCGATCCCTTAGGTATGGTAGAATCCATCATAGTATTAAAAGTTTCTTTTACAGGAGGTAAAATGAGAGTTTCTCCAATAGTGGTTTTCCACATTTAGCAATTAGCTTTGAAATTTTTCAAGATACAATAATTCCCTTCTCAAGTTGGTTTTCTTGTTTTTTTAAAAATAATCCTTTAATTGTAGAACAATTTTCAAATTTCCTTAATTTAGATGCAATTTAATTAACGAGATAGTGTAGCTTACATCCTTCTTTGCTTAGACCGGATGCCTTATTTTCAAGTGATCAATCATTCACAAAGGTTTCATTCCAGTTTTTTTCATTAAACACATTGGTAACTGTTCCTTATTTGCAGATGGAATAACACCATACTTTGAGTATTCATTTGAGTACTGACAGCACTTTCTTTTGGGGTCACTCATTTTCATGGGCTACAAATTAATATCTAAATAACTCTAATTTCAATGCATATTCTGTTGTAGCAGAAATTCTATATATTGAACCTTAAACATAAATCTCAACTACAAATATTTTTTTAAGCTTGTTAAGAAATTTTTAATGTCTAAAACAGGCATGGGTAACCTTTTTCAAGCAGCAGGCCGCGATATTGCTAATCATAAACCGGGCCACAAATTCACTGTCAGAATAATTTTTAGAATGTTGTTAGGGAACCTTTTTTGCTAACACCATAGCTTGCATGCACCATTTAGCTGAGCTCTGTTTGCCTTTTGGAAAAAAAGCATATTTAGGCTACCGATCTGTTTCTTTAGTGTTTCAATTTTAAGCTTTCTGATATCTCCTTTAAATTTATCATACCCTGAATGTTTATTAGTGTAATGACGCTTAACGTTAAATTCTTTAAATGCAGAGGGGGATTCAGAACATATTAGACACCTTGGTCTGTTTTTTACTTCAACAAAGAAGTAATCATTTGTCCACTTATCCTGGAATTTTCTCATTTCTTCAAAAAAGGTTCCGTTTTTCTTAGATGAAATTTTAATAAAACGTTATTTTCCTCATGCCATTCAGAAATTCTAAAAGGTCTGCATGCGGCCCGCAGCTTGCCCATGGCTGGTGTAAAAAGTATCATGGTTAAATTCAGCAGCCGTAACAAAGATCCGTTTGACCATCATGAGAGAAATGGATTAGTCTAATCACTGCCTCTTTACCATTAGTAGTAGTAGTAAGCCTACAGTCCTGCACCACATTCTGCACACAAGGCTCTCACCAGGGAGTGATAAAGTGATTGTCTGCCTCCCAAATGCTTATGCTAAAATTTTGATTATGGCACAAATTTTGCGCATTGTTTTAGTGAAGAAGAAAGAATTACGATACCCCAAAGTAAACGTCCTCGCGTATACGTATGCTGTAAATGCTGGCATTTGCAATGTAAGTCAAATGCATGCACATGCAGGGAGTGGTTTTTATCAGAACGGCCGTAAGTGAGGTGCCTGTATGTTATGCCAGCTTAATTTGAATACGAGAAAAGTCGCCAGCTACTTAAGAGCGCAGGAGAGCGGCAAGGGCAGAACGTGGCGGATCATGATTATTAATGGATTCGTGAACATGAGTGCGAGTGAATTCTTCGCAAAGAGATTGTCAGAACGTAACAGTGTTAGACGGTGTGTCAGTCTTTTTCACATTCAGCGATGTACTTCCAGAAAACAGTCTACCGGATTGTTTGTTTCTGACTGGTCTCAGTGCATTTGGACCATTGAAGCTGCTGGAATTTGGCTAGCTGGGTTTTCTCTATACAAATATTGCAATTGCAGGAAATGTTTAAAATGCATCTAAATATGTAAATAGGCAAAAAGATACCTACATAAAATGCTGTCACTCGGCCCAATTGGGGTCCAAAGATGTGTTACCAGTGTGATAAAAGGATTGAATAATCTTACTACCCTATTAAAATTATAGCATCCCTCCATAGTACCCCTGCAAACCCCCTTGAGAGTTAACAGCTTCCCAGGGTGGTGCTACCGCCCACGTTAGGAATCACTTCTATAAACCTATTTATTGATCAACTGGTTGGTAAAGATAAAGTGAATCAGGAATTCTGTTTGATGACAAGGAGCATTTCACTCAAACGGAAAAATAATATTTTTTTTATATAAATAAAACAGTCTCTGAAGTCATACTTGGTACAGGTTTTCTCCAATTTACACCAGAACTTCAGAGAGAAATTCATAAATATACAAAACAATAAAACCTGTGAAAATGTAAAGAATTCTTTCTTGCATCTGATTAATACTTGCATGGTCTACCAAATCAAAAAGCACTGGGAGTCTTTGCCTATTACATTCAGAGAACATAAGCCTATTCATGGGACACCATTTCAAGGGACACCACCTTTATTGTGAGCCAGTCCTGCACATACAGATTAGATTCTTCTTCTATTAATTAACAATAACAAATGCAATTCACCAAGAAAGGCATTGTATTATATTTTATCCAAATACTTTTGGAGAAACAGACCTGTGTAAGGTTGGTATAATGACAGATATTAACAGATTAAAAATGCAAACAGAAGATGTACTCACACAGATCCTTTATTCATAAAATGATCGCGGTCAACTATTCACACACGTCTCCTCGAGCTCTCTGATCTACTAAAAAACAATGCCAATATGGCTACTCTTTCACCAGAACGTAAAACAGTACTACCTACCAGAAGTTGATAAGAACTCTCCTGCCTAAGAGGAATAACTCAAAATACTTACTTAACCTTAACATGATCAATTCTCTCTGAATGTTATGTCAGTTATGATGGAATTTGCCCAGGAGAATAAAAGAATAATATGGAAAGCCTGCTCAAATGCACTTCCTAACATATTCCAAAAAGAAAACTTGCAGCCTAAATATATAGAGACCAATGTGCGCATATATATATATATCATGAAGGGGTGCTGAAAAGTTCTCGGGGGCCACCAAAAAGGGAACGACCTCGGTCTGACCAACTTCCCAAATTCTGAGCGTTATTTTGTCACTGTAGCTGGAAAGAGTTCTCTCTTATATTGTAAAGTGCCAATTTGCAGGACCCTTGCACTGATTTTTTAATTTATTTCAGATCGTTTATCGAACCATTTTGAGCCAAGAACTTTTCAGCACCCACTTCTGCAGCCTGACACACAGTTTTTAGCTGAATTTTGATCTAACATTTTCACTGTTCGATCTATGTGATTAGTAATATTTGCTACTAAATTAAATGCACTGACAAAGAAGGAGATTATGTTGAAAAATAAATATTTGTTGTGTAAAATAAATACTTTTTTTCATCATTAGGCTACAGATTTATTGGTGTATGCACAAACCTTTGAATACATTAATGTTATATTAACCCTTTATGGGGAAGTGACTATATATGATCACCTGAGGACCCGTCAGCCACATGCAAATATTGTAGCCACAAAGATAATCAATCCGCACCAATGTGGTCTGCAAGCTTTGCAAATTACACGTGTGCTTGAACAAAGACCGAAACTGTTTCGAGGCATACCACACCCCATTAAATTAGCCTGTTTTTGGCCAGCACAATAACATTTTAAAATCAACCCAGAGGTGTTATTCTTTTTGTCAATATTAATTTCTTTTGTATCTATTCATTATATTGAATGTTATATTTAACTTTCTACATTTTCCATTTCCGGTCACTTTTTGGCCGAAGCACCATACATGATCACTTCATCAGAGGGGGTTTTGCCCCCATAAACAGAAAAAATTCAGAAAACTTGCAACTGAAGATATCTTGTAATTAGGTCTGGTTTAACATATAAAAAGGTTGTTTTGATATCTAAAATATTTTTAGCGGTACCCTATAAAGGGTTAAAGAGATATCAGTAAGTTGAAAATCATATTTATATTCAAGTATGTCTCAGAATGGATGTATACATATATGAACGTGTTTATATACTTGTAGACCTATAACAAGTATACACATACTTCTTAAATAAATCAGTTGTCCATAAAAATCAACTCAAAATTCTATAACTTTTTTCAAAATGTTTTAACAAGATATTTGAAAATATGATCCCTCTTCAACTTTATCAGTATAGAATTAAATGCCACAATGAATATAATCTGATCTACTTGATAATCCAGATACCTACTTCAACCCTACATTAGCCAACCTATTGTTTGTCACCCACTAGAGCCTCTATGTAACGGACACATCAGGCAGAGGTGGAAGCGATCAGTTTATATAAAAAAATTTTAAAAAGTGATCAGTTCATACAGAAACTAGAAAGCACTGAGAGAGCATACCTCTGCCAACACCATTGTCAGGGGAAGTAATTGCGTATGGATCCGCCCCAAAATCTAATCACTTCTTCCTTAACCTATTGGCTACCCTTCCACAAAATTTCATTGACATTCCACATCATCTCGGGACAACACAAACTAGACAAATCCACACACTGCACATTATGCCAACAACAAGATCATGTTACAACCAGCACTTAGCAATCGTACGCAGGGGACATAAATGCAAGCTTCAAGTGCAAGAAGCAAAAGGACCGGGGGGAGGGTACTATATGGATGCCAGAGTGACCATTCTGTGGAACAGACTCAGCCAAGCAACCGTCACATCAGAGAATATGAATTCCTTTAAAGAATAACCCAGAGAAAGATATTGGTCATGAAAAATTTAATTATCCTTTCTCGCACCAAAAGTAATTTGTACACACAACCGAGTTTAAAATTTACAAAAAGGCTGCAGACAATCATGAATACTCCTTTCTGGAGTACCTACTTGACCATGATTGCGGTGCGTATTGAAATCCACTGAGTACTTTCAGAGGTATTGTGTTGACAGACAGAAGGACTGAGAGGTAAACTGGTGTGTATTGTGGCACATATTGAAATCTATTAAGTACTTTTGGAGGTATTGTGTGGACAGACGGACAGACAGACAGAAGGACTGAGAGGTAAACCAGTGTGTATTGTGGCGCATATTGAAATCTATTGAGTACTTTCGGATGTATTGTGTGGACAGACAGAGAGGTAAACAACCAGCGATTTAAGTTTTGACAAAATTGCAAAGCCATCTGGTCAGGTGTTTAGAAAGCAAGTTTTTGATTGGTTGACAGAGCTGTCTGAAGGAGAATGAAAGAAAAGAGATGTGATGAAAGAATTTAAAGAAACCAAGTAGATGTGATTAAATAATATAAACAAATTAGCCAAAAGATAGAAAAGTGGATAACCAAAAAGAATGTATAGATTGTAGTAATCTGCAAGCTTTGTACCACGTATACATAACATCAATCTCTTGCTTGTCCCTGGCATAAAAAATGCTAAGGACTATCATTCGCTATGGGTGTCTGTCGTTGTATCCTTTGTTATTCCTTAATATATTTCAATGAAATTGTATATGTTGCCTTGTGGAGAGATTCTACCTGGAGGTGGTGAGTTATGGCCAATCCGATTGTTTACATTTTATAAGCGAAAACGTTTTTGTTTACAAATCTCGACAGATTTTGCTGCATATTGGCTATAATGTGGACAAAACCCCAGCAATCGAAAAATGGTGAGTTACGGTCAATCCGATTGTTTGTTTACATTTTATATGTGAATAACCATATGTCAACATGTAAAAAATATTGAACTTTGGAACTGCTGAACCGATTAGAATGAATGTTGTTATGTATTGGGCCCCTAATTACTGAAAATATATAACGTTTTTAAGAATTTTATAAATATTTTTTTTAAATCTGGTATTGCCACTCTTGTAGTTCAGCATACCCTATTATATCTGTTGTAAGAAACAAACACCCTCTGGCTCCGGCCTGCGTTTCTAGCCGCCGCCTCTGCCTCTTGTTTTCTGCCGGGTGGAGGGGGCTTTAAACTTAAAGATTTCTTTTTTTTCCAGCGGGTAATGAAGCCTACGTTTGATTTATTCAGAGCAAACACTGACTCTAGCCATCAAATATGGCAGGGTGGGGGCATTTACCTATAGAACTGACAATTAAATCACTTTTGCAGCCTTCATTGGCGTCCATTAAGGGAGGAGGGGTGTGATCAAACGGGGCACGGGTCCCCCTACTCCAGATTAGGTTTTCTCACCGAGGGCGGGGGTGGTTTGAAGTCAATAGTCAATAAAGGATAATGGTTCAGTACAATTGTTTTATGTAAGCCCAACTTAATGTTCCCATATAAATTATTCATGGGTAACAGAACAGGGTTTCCACTAAGATATATTCCGAATATACCCCCCCCCCTACACCTGAAAAGTGGCCCCGGACGCCCATGCCTACGATCATATATGCTAAATTTCATCTAGCTTTATTAAACTTATTATTTAGCAGTATAAACACAGACCAATTAAAGTAACCTGCAGTGTTGCCAGTACAAATTTGATTTTTTTCCCGACTAAAACTGCTTTAAACAATTTGCCAAAATCAGCTAAATCTTTTTCTCTTTCAACTTTATGGCTGAAAATGTTAAAAATTCATTTAAAGCCTAATTTTCAAAGAAAATAACTATTTACTAAGACACCAGAACAAATTATTAATAAAAATTGTACATTTACTTTTATTAAGTGGGTGACCGATTTACAATAATGCAATGTTGCCCGATTAGTTCTCAAAAAGAGTTTCCCAAAATCGGACAAAGTTGGTCAACCCTGCTCCAAATCTGTCAAATTCGACAGGGGAAAAATTTGATGGCTAGAAATAGCTAGAACTGGCTAGATTAGTATTAAAATAAATAGCTAATAATGGCTTAAAGTAGCTGGATCATTATCACAATAATGAAAATAGCTAATCGTTGCTAAAAGTGGCTATATGATATCCGATATCTAAAAACAACAAAAAATATCTAAATTTAGATATAAAATATTGTGGGGAATTAAATCGAACAATTTTGGATGTCCGATTCTTAAAATTTTTAAACGGACATACAAGGCTAAAAACGGACACAATGTCCGAAATCGCACATATCTGGCAACCCTGGTATAACGTTAAACTTGACCCTTACTGAATTTTTAGGCTAAAAATTATTTTAAAAAGCTAAAGTCTGCTAAATATTTTCCTTTTATGGCTAAAAATATTGAATATGTACTTTTAGTTAGCTGTAAAATAAAATCAGGTAATTATTTTTTTTTTAAATGGCCAAATTTCGGCTATCTGCTATCGCAGATTTTTATCTCTAAACAGGAAAAGAATCGGCTAGATCTAGCCGAAATCTGGCTGATTTGGCATCCCTGTGGTAACCTGCCTATCGTAAAAAGAATTGGTGAATGTCAAAACTTGGAAATGGAAAAGAAAAGAAAATGATATCTTAACACTTGAGACAAAAATAAAAAGTACATTTGCACTCGGGAAGGAGGTGAAACACAATTGTTACACTACAACCAGAGATGATACTTAAAAAGGATGGGGGGGGGGGAGCCGAAACGGTGGAGGAAAGGCAGATATTAGAATTAAAAAAGAGAGAGAGAGAGAGTAAGTAATTAAGTAGGGCAGGTAGAATTAGCAATTTACTTGGGATAAACTAACCGGATTAGTTCAAGCGATAAAAAGAACGGAATTATGACAGGTCTAAAATTCCAACATAAGTACCTAAGAAGTTGAACTAATTACTATAACTTAATTCATTAACAAGATTTTGAAACAAGTCAAAAAGGGCTTGTCGAATATTTAGAAAATCTTGTATGCATGTTTAAATAATTTAAGTGGTCTTGTATAGTGGCTGAAATACACACCAAGATTTGATCTAGATGTTTATTTAGAAGGTGGTACAGTACACCATTCAAAAACTAGTGTTACCAGTGGAATCTTTGAGTCTTAGTTGCTTATAATACATAGTTTCAGTCAGTGTACTATTCTTTACTGTTCTCCAGTTATGTCACATATGATAACCTACAGGGAGTTGACCTTTCCAGAAGTTAGACTGTTTCAGTGTTGCCAACTAAAAAATATTTTCGCGCTAGTTTGACTGCCAAAAATTTTTTAAAACAGACAAAAAAAATGGCCCAAAACCACCAAAAAGACGCCAGAAATGGTCAAAAGTAACCAGAAAATGGCCAAAATGTTTTAGGCGCTGATTTAGCGGTTTTTGCACTGCCAAAACAAGAAACGCGCTGAATCTGGCGCTAAACGCGCTAAATCGGCAATATTGGTTTACTCCCTTGATATTCTTTAGAACCCACACACTAGTGAACCAGGGCTGCCAAAGTTGGTACAATTGCACCAAATTCGGTACTTTTTTGCATTTGTTGGTACCTCACCCAAAATATTTGGCACGTTTTACATCTTTTGACAAAATATTCTTGTTTATTTGTATTTTACCATTGATTTCAATAATACAAGTCTCTGGTACGTCCCCATCTGGAGTTTGCTTCCTGCATATGGTCTCCTAACCTGAAGTACAACTCAGATGTCATAGAGAGACTACAGAGGAGAGCCACCAAAATCATTCTGAGATTGGGAGATATATTCTACACTGAAAGATTAAAACAACTTAATCTAGAGACCCTTGAATACAAAAGAAAATGTGCTGACCTATTGGAAGTTTATAGAATCCGGAACAACATACATAGAGTGGATACTGACGTTCATTGCTCAAAATGCCCTGATAAGAAAATGCTGACTTCATCTACATGCAACAAAACCAGAGGACACAGCCATAAACTACAAATTCAGACCTCCACTGGTGTTAGAAAAAATTTCCTCTCAGCAAGAGTGGCAAATGCATGGAACAGCCTAAGTGAAATGACGGTCACATCCGAGAATATCAATATTTTTTAAATAATCTTTGTTCGGATATCGGACATACCAGATTTAACTACCATTTTTCTTATTACACTGAAGCTGGCTTAATGAAGCAATTAACTGATGTCAAAAAAAAGCCTATTTCAAGTATATATTAACTTAAGGAAAAGATAGAAAGATAAAATAGTCTTGATTCTTGACAGAACAGTATTAAATCAAATTCTAGTTGCAGATTAATTATCATTGGATATGAAATTCTGTATTAAGCAAGAAATCTATCAAACTAAAAGTCAAAATACTGTATTCGGCCATGTTTTGTAAACCAAGACCATTACATTTTCGGTGATTGACTATTTCTGCTACGGAGGCCCAATCCCGTAAGAATCTGTTTTTTTTTTCTTTAGAAACTGGTTTCTTGTTTGTAGCATTAAAAAAATCTTTGCAAAGACTAATTGTGTAAATTTAATTTTTTCAAGTATAATAGATCTCCAAATTGAAAAACATTGTTCCCAAATAAGAGTTTCAAAAACTTAAAAATGAATGAAGGGAATTAACTTTTCACGTTAGCCTTCCATTTGCTGAAGACAACACAGAAAAATGTTGGTTCAAAATTTCCCAAGAAAAAGTTGGCGACGAGAATCGATTTTCTACATTTTGTTCTCTGATGTTGAATCTCATTTAGTTTCTCCAATCTTCAGCTGCAACCAAGACAATATTTTCTTTTTTGAACAACATTAAAATAACAAAATTGTAACGATAAATGCCTCAAAAAGTTTCCTAGCAAAGACAGACTGTACCAAATGGATCTCATTACAAGATCTGTATAACAAGATGAAAGAAAAGAAATGGTAATTTGAAAGATTTGGTACATTTTGTGCTGTGATAGAACATTTAAGAACATTTTATTTTAGTGAGAACAAAAAAGAAAAGTATACAATTTGTATATACAAGCAGACATAACAATCATATTTACACAATATCTAAGGCCTTAAACCTTTGCGGTGGTGTAATAAACATAATTCTTCTTAAAATCATTTGCATCTGTTGATAGCACTACATATTCTGATAATCTATTCCAAAGTCCTACCACTCTATTGCGAAAAAAGAGTTTTCTTCTATTTGCTTCTACCGTATATGTGTGGCCTCTCAATCCCTTGTACACCCTGGGTTTACTACTTCTAAACCATGCATAATCTTGAACATTTCTATTAAGTCTTCTCGATCCCTCCTATTTTCTAATAATGTTAATCCTAACACCTCTAACCTATCCTCATAACTCATACTTTTTAATTCCGGTACTAACTTAGTTGCTCGTCTCTGGACTTTTTCTAAAAGATTTTTTATCTCTCTCCAAGTACGGTGACCAGGCCTATACACAGTATTCGAGGTGTAGACGGACATAAGTCTTATATAGTATAAGGAACGAGTCCTTGTCTATATATGAAAAGGTATGCTTCATCAATCCTAATACCCTGTTCACCTTAGCAGCAGCAGCACTGGCAATATATTTGGAGAAGATAATTTATCAGTTACAATGATACAAAGATGATATTAGAATGTTTGATGAATTTCTTTTGCCAGCCCGGCAGATAATCACCCAGCTGACAAAATCAAATATGTTTGCAGTAAAATATTTCCAATGAATACAGTAAATTGTTTACAATATAACATTAAGTAAATGTCAAAATACTAAATTAAAAAAATGACCTTTAAAAAATTCAAAGAAAATGAGAGAATTAACATTTAAATCCTGGCTCAAGTGCAGCTTCTGTTCAGAGAAGTCGATGCAAGAAATAATCATATCAACTTTTCTATCATTTATTATTATTATTATCATCACATTCATCATCATATTACACTTGAAAATCACACTTGGGGGGGAAAAAAAAAAAAAAAAAAAAAAAAAAAAAAAAAAAAAAAAAATCGATCAAACTCACGTTTTTATAATTTTGAGTAATTTGGATTTTAAACTTCAAAATCTAATAGTTCTTTTAGTGGATTGGTAAACTTAAAAGCTAAATAACCGTTGAGTCTGATCGTTTTTACAGTTGTATTGTAAATAACTATACAGTTTAACTGTAGTCAAACCTAGTAGGGATAGTAACTAAAAAAAATGAAAGAAAAAAAAAGAAAAAAAAAAGAAGGAGTGATCATTTTTCCATTTTATATATATGTATATGGAGACCACACTGGAAAATCAATCAAACTCACGTTTTCATCATGGAGTAATTTGGATTTGAAATAAATAAATCTAATAGGTCTTTTAGTGGATTGGAAAACTTAAAAGCTAGTAGGGGCAGTAACTCAAAAAATGAAGAAAAAAAAAAGATTTTAAATGGAGTTTGATCATTTTCCCAGTGTAGTCATCACTTGTTTATTTTCATTAGCAAAACTTCCTTTTAGTAAGAGATTATTTATAAGACAAACATATAAAACGCTGTCAGCTGAGCCAACAATGTCATTTTAATCCCACCTAGTTGTCACCTGTTCACTTGTCTTTAGTTCTAGAAGAAAAAAAAACAAGATATAAGGTCTCAAAAATGGTTCTTGGATCCATAGTGACTGAACGAGTAAAGATATTCAGCTAAAGTTTTAAAGGACTTCATTTCAAACCCAAAAGAACATGGGCCAAAGTTAGAGCCAAATCTGAGATGGTCGAGTGGGGACCACTGGTCCACTTCATATAGAAGACCCTATGGTAAAATGTCTCCCGTTACATAAAATAGTGTTAGTTATGCTGCAGTACTTTTGGTACTTGATGTTTATATTCGTTTCCTTTTTGGCAAAGAAAGAAAGATATCTTCCCCGGCACATCACTGGGCTGGGAGTGATTTAAAAAAAACAAAAAAAACAGAAAATCTTTTTAAAATCATATTATATATTACAAAAATATACTGGAAATTATTTGCAAAAGAAATTGTATAACAAACAATTTTATATAGAAATGCAGTTGAAATATCTTTATAGAATTATATTGCAATTAAAGCACAGAAATAAATTACAAATGATTCTCTAGAGCAGCGTTTCCCAAACTGTGTGCCGTGAGCGAAATTTTGGTGTTATTAAATTAAATTATTAAACTATGATTTTATTAATTGTACAAATATATATATCACAAAAATGGAAAAGTGCACATTGCGTGTGATAACATGGACATTGAGTTGTTAGTAAATTTAAAGTTCACTGCTTTATCATAGCCTCAGCCTATAGTGGAGCCATCAAGTTTTGTTTACCATATTCTGTGCTGTGAAATCTGGATTACATTAAATTTGGAGAATCAAGCTTAATTTACATCACACAGGTTTGGGGAAACACTACAGGGAGGCCAAGAGATGAGCACAAAACACCAGGTGATTACAATTACATAAGCTTGTGAAAAATACATTAATGTACCATAGAGTCTATATATTGTTTATTGTTTAAATGTTTCATAGAAATGTAATTTTTAGTCATTTTTTCCCCAATAAAGTTAGGTGGCTAGCTGTGGTCATAAATAGCAGGTCACAATTTAAAAATGTTTGGGAACCACTGCCCTAGAGAAATGTATCAGATGATATATAATCATTTGATATGAGTATAATGATCTCAAAATCCATTAACTATGTAAAAATTACACATAATTTACCATAGAAATTATACTATCTGTGGTTTGCTACAGAAATGTATTGACAATGATTTACTACAAAAATAACGGGCAAAAAAAAGATACTGTGCAAATACAATGCAGATAAACTTTTCTTCCACGTACATACATATATGGACAGTGCATTGGTGAGGGGG
>VCCN01000156.1:2512791-2529370 GCA_006491835.1 Architeuthis dux
GACAGAACAGGAGTTATTATGTATATATGGAATTTTTATTTTATGTTTTGGTAAAAATAGTATTTTCCGGACATGTTTTGATGTTTCAACTTCATCATCGGCAGTTACCAGCTAAGTGGTGGTAGATTTCCCAGCAGAGATAATTTGTCATGGTCTTTCATGTTGTGTGGGCAGCATATATATTATATATAATCATCATCAGTCGTCGTAAGTCCACTGCTGGACAAAGGCCTACCATGACAACCGTGGTTGCTCTAATCTTTGCCATGTCTTACCAGCATATTTTTCCATCTCATATCTAGTCTTTTCCTACTGTGTTTGCTGTCCCTAGGGTACCAATCAGTTAACCTCTTGCAATCTGGTCTTCCTTTTTGCTAAATGTTCAGCCCATCTCTATTTTTGTCTCTTAATTACTTGTATGAAATCCTTTGCCCCGGTCTGCTGTTTCCATCTCTTGGAGTTATTCCTAGCATTGCTCTTTGCATTTTTCTCTCTGCGATTTTGAGTTGGTTTTCAAGTTTTCGCATCAGTACAAAATATACAATCCTTTCTAAAGGAAGAAAAATCATTTTATTGCTTGACAATATTGTTTCTTTTAGACTGTAACATTAGCTGTTTAATTTGGGATTGTCCATTTATGAATTCCGTTTTCTTTATAGATTTTCTTATTAATTAACAAATTGAATAACACTAAAAGCATACCTACACAACAAAACCAGGTATTTAACACACAAAAAAAAAGAAAAACTATGATAAAACAACTCTTGCACCACAAGTAAAAACACATTACAGTTTCTAAATTCCAATCAAGACCACCATCGCCAAAATAAATATCACTTAGTCCAATTTTCGCTGTTTTTCAAAATTAAATTTCATTCAATTTATTTTTTAAATTTAAATCATTCTAGTTTCCAAACCAAAACAAATTTGAAATTATACTGTTGTAGTACTTACTTTCTATAGTTTTGAGAAGGGTCATTAATATTCAAATGGTTCTTCGGACGATTGAACGCCTTGTTATTTGTGTTGTAAACACATTTCAGCCAATCCATTCTTCGGCCTTCTTCAGGTGTAAAATCCGAGTGTGATGGGTTCGACAGAAGTTATGTTTAAGGGGGGGGGTTAACCCTTATAGCACATGGCCCGGGTGTTTCTTTGTCTTTGTCTTGTTGGGTTTAGATTTTTTGAGAAGGGGAAGCCACATCGGCTCACATCAAAATGTCGACTAAATGCATTAGCCAGACAAGTGCGGATTTCAACCCGATGTGGCCTCCACAATTTTAAGGTTTTTCAAAATAAAATTAAAATTTATAAACGTCCAGAACAGTGAAATTGAATTTTTTTCATTTTCATAGTTTGTTGTAGAACTTATTCTACTTTCTAACAAGACAAAGTTTATGGATGAGTAATTTTATTTTTAATAATTCAGAGAATATAAATCCTGACCGATTATCACATTTGTTTTCTGACTTTACAAAAATTCATTGTGGTGGTATTATTCTTTAATTTTTGGATGCCTCAAAAAATGTTAAGCTTTAAAAATGTGTGATTAGAATATGAGGTCAGGTAAAAAAAAAATTGATTACCGTGTGACATTTTATTATTGGATGCCTAAAAAAATGTCAAGCTTTAAAAATGTGTAATTAGAATATGAGGTCAGGTTAAAAAAAATTAACCGTCACCAATTAGAAGTGGACTTTGTCCAACTCTGCACTCTTTAACGGAGAGGGTTTTTGTCCTTAGAGGTTTTGTCCTGGCCTCGTGTGTTTGTGAGCATACTCATATTTTAGTTATATCTTCATTTAAACTTTGTGTAAGCAAGTAAAAGAATAGGAAAATATTGCCAAGTTTGAATGAAAGACACCAATTTGTTTAATAAGATAAAAAAAAGATTGTCATTACAGTGTAATCATTACAGTATTACTGTTTGTTTAACTAATGATAACATCTTTTATAAGGCTTTTTCAATGAACTTTTTTGTTGTCACTTTTTAAAGGTGTGAACAAAGCAAATATCAGACCCAGGACAGCCTCCTCCCCCAAAAGAATTGGTTCTTCTGTCCAAAGAAGAAAGTTTAGTGAAAAAAGATAATGAGTAAAGACAAGTTTTTTCTTTCTTGGTAGAGAAACGATCAGCAAAAACGGGACAAACAGGATTTCTTAGTCATTTTTATCATGTCTGATGTGAAATAAATTTGGTTTTAAGAAAGTATAATGTTTAAATACTTCTGTTAGACTATTCTAAAAAATGTCTTCTTTTTTTTTTATGAAATGATAAAATTATTAACGAATTGGAAAAGCATTCGGTTTAACTTTGGAACTATCAGAATTCCATCATCATTACGTTTTTCATGTAAAAACAAATAAAACACATTTTCTTCACTCATGTTTTATTATACAAATTTTTAAAGTTTCAACTTAAAAAAAATCAATCTACAAATTCAATTTATGGCCCATTTTTTGTTTGTTTTCATCAAAGATCTCGAAAGGAACAGCTGACAATTCTTCTTTAAATGAGATATTCATCATTTATTTACGACATGGTTATCAACCAGAAACGTTCAAAATAAAATTAAACTCGAATAAAAATAAAAATGCATCGTTCAGAGAATAAAGACCACTTATTGGGAGTGGGGGGTAATCCTCATGTTTAAGTTTGTTAAGGTCTGGTTTGATAATTATTATTCCTAATGCTGAATTTTCAAAGCACGTGGAATCAAGGAATGATGTAAGTTTTATTCAAATCTAAACACGAGAAAGGTATCAAAGATGCAGGTCTTCTCTCGTGAATCCTAAACAATAAACACGATGACATTATAGCAGTGTTGCCATTTGACAAGTAAGTTGTTTATTTATAGCCTTTAAAAATGGCTAAACTTTTCAATTTCCAGCTAACTTTATAGCTAAAAAATGTTCCATCTACTCATTTAAAGCCCGCTAAACAAATAGAATAACTATACACTCACTGAGTGACTCATACCCCAGAACAAATCATTAATAAAAATTGTAATACATTGTTTAAGTATTGTTTTATTATTTATAGCTTAAACGGTCTTTAAAAATGGCTAAACTTTTCAATTGTCTGCTAACTTTATAGCTAAAAATGTAATATATACTCATTTAAAGCCCACTAATCAAATAGAATAACTATACACTAAGACCCCAGAACAAATCATTAATAAAAATTGTTTAAGTATTGTTTGTTATAGCTAAAACGGTCTTTAAAAATGGCTAAAATCGGCTAAACTTTTCAATTTCCAGCTAAAAATGTTATAAACTCATTTAAAGCCTATTAATCAAATAAAATAACTATACACTAAGACCCCAAAACAAATAATTAATAACATTTACTTTTATTAAACTTACTATTTTTTTTTTTTTAAATAGCCAGATTTTCGATTTTTATCGGCTAAATTGGAAGAAAATCAGCCAGATCTAGCCGCGAAAAATGGCTAATCTGGCACCACTGCATTCTAGCATGTCTCCTATGTGGTTGTTGGCATATTTCCTGCCTTTCTGCTTCATCCTTTCTCGAAGGAAAAGAAAAAGGAGTAGTTTTGCAGCCCCCCCTTAAGTCGTGTAGGGGTAAGATGACGAAGACAACATGATCAAGCATTCTTCTTCTCTCTTCGCTTCTGTTGCTAGTGTCAGTTGAGTAAGGGTAAAGAAATAGGAGGAAAAGACGGAAGAAATGGAGGAGAGGTAGAAGAGGGGAGGGAAAGAGAATTAATTGGAATTGGAAATATGACAAATATATTTCCAGGGATTGGCCACAAAATCGAGGATCAAAGCCACAGCGGTTTCGACTAAGAAACCAGACGACTTTTCTGCCTCTTCGTTTACGTTTTCAAGGAAGAAGAAGCTGTTATGCAATAATAAAATACCCCGAATACAGACGTGTAATGCATTAGAATCTTTTGTGTGTATTTCAATAATGCCTCGTCGAATACACCTTGTCATTATTCAGAATCGAATTTAAGAAGGTGATTGTTGAAATAAAACAAATGTTTTTTAACAAAACTAATAACAAACAATGGGTTACAAATACATTGCAAGGTGCAAGATCTTTGTTCAATTGGAAAAAAGCTAATTTATCTATTTTAATTTGTATTATTTATTTACCTATTTACATTATACTAGTCTATAGATTTTTGACACATTGCCCACGTGATCAAATGCGAATTAGAGACCGTCAACTAAAACTGTCAACATAGGTTTCTTCAGTTTTTAAGCTGGCCCGGGCTGGCTATGTTATGTATAACGCGTACAGGCCGCACCAATGGAGCTAGACGTCTGAAAATTTAAACATTTACTCTATGTCTAGAAAAACGTTTTTTTTTGTTTATTTTTTAAATTCACCCTCCAAACAGGTTTTTAGAGTGTGTGTGGCGGGGGGGGGGTCTATTTGCAATGTAAGTTTATCCTAAATTGATCCCTCAGTTTATGTCATGCTTGTTTTTTATGTTGAAAATTCAGACTAGTGATCACTGGCCAACAAAAGGTGAGAGAAGTAACTTATTCATTGATCACCCCCTTTTTCTAAATTTTAATTGATCACCACCAACACGGCCTGCTGCCAAAAGACGTTAGTCACGAGACGGTTTCTATCGATCGACTAACCAGACTCGTCTTACACTGTTTCATAACATGGAGCTTTGATCACCCTGACACCAAAGATGCCAATGGAACTGATTGCTCTTTGATTAACAAATTTCTCAATATATTCTTTGTCATACTTGTGCTTCTCTGGATTATTTCTCTTTATTTAAAACTTTGGAATTATAACTAAAAAAAATGTATTTTTCATTCACACCTTAAAAAAATAAAAATACAAATTTCTTGGTGTGCGTATTTTGGGTTTTTTTTAATTTAACCATATGTCATATTATGTTGACCTTAAATTGTCGATTTTAAATCGACAACGTAATGTCACTGAATTTGTAAAAAAATAAATCCGTTTTAACAAATCACGTAATTTAAATGACAGTCGAAAGGGACGTTTTTGTAGTAAAAACAGTTATTGAACTAAAAAATGTGCATGGTTATTTGATCACATTGTGAATTAATGTATTCTTTTTTTACTTGGTTGATGAACAAAAACATCCCAGTGTTCGAACAATGATCTAAGTTTTCTACGATTATTCCAAATTTATTTTGTTTGATATTCGTCTTCTGTAACAGAAAAAGTCTTGATAAAATCTGAAACTTTGAATTGTAATTAAAGTGAGCCCCCCCCCCAAAAAAAATAATGTCAATATTATTTAGTTTGACAATGATTTAGGTGTCACATTCTCAAAAATGAGTTTTGTTTTAATTAGCATGAAAGATGTTTTATTTTTAAGGGAATAAAAACGTAATGAGTGAGCAAAAAACATCGTGTTTTCCAAGTGGTGTCACCATTATTCATTCATTACACATATACAGAACATTAATTAAAAAATCCTCACCGTAGTATCTTAAAATTTGTAAAATATGAATGTGACACTAAACAAATAGTTATTTCATATTGACTTTCATTGGATGTATTGTTCATTCATTAAATTCAGGATTGTTGCTTTTTCTTTGTCTCATTCCATCTCATACACATGTAACATTGACATGAGATATATATATAGATATATATAAATATACATACATGACACACACACGTGTGTATATTATATATATCACACACACGCACAAAACAGAGTAATTGATTCATACTGACTTTAAATGAGTGAGTAATTCTTCAGTTACACAGTAGAAAATAATTAACACTAAACGCGTGACTATTGTTTTTTTATGAATGATGTTCTTGGTTCCAAAATTACTGTCAACAACAAATTTCATTTTAGTGACACACAGACTGAAAAATCCTTTTATTATTCCTTCGCCCTAAATTCAAATATTGGCAACAACAAAAGAACTAGTAACTACCTCCCTTCTTTTCTCTTTATTGACGCCACTTTAATTAATAATAGCTGCGTGTGCGTAAAAAAATGTGTCCTGTGGAACTAATTGTTCAATGTTCATTAAAGTTTTAAATATTTGCCACAACAGTCAACATTTCTGGACCCAAACTAAAACAAATTCGCACACATGAGTCATCATTGCATTTCATTTACTTCACACACACACACACAGCCATTACATCTTATTCAAAACTTTTGACAACATTATTAGTTTTCATTTTACAAGCAAGAAGCACCAAACAAAAGAGGACATTCAAAATCAGACAAAAAAAAACTATTTTCTTTTGAATGTTTCTAGTTTAGTTATAACTGAAACAGTCGTAAAGTGATTTTAGATCTTTAGCGAAAACTCAATCTTTAAACTAATTAATTAAATGCTGTCAAGATGTTAGTGTATTCGAATATGAGACATGATAAATAAATTGTAGTGTTATATACACTGCTTAATGACATTATTAATGTTAGTTTAGTTTGTAAAATAAATGGGGGGGGAAAAGGCAAGGAAATTATCCTATCCTAGGTGAAGAAATTTAAAATACAAGAACAATAACATCGTCAAATAAACATGTGTTGTGTTAATATTTAGTGTTTACTGTTTAGTGTTTAAATCTATAAGGTTCCAATTTGGGGTAGGGGTATTTGCTTATCTACAGGAAAAGTTAAGAAAAAAAGAAAAAGGATGATTTTTCTTCTTTTCTTTTCCCATATGTAAATGTGATGTTACCGGGTTCCCCTTCTTTTCTTCGGTGTCAGGAATAAAACAATGAATGAATGAATTCGTTTAAATTGAAAGCATGGAACAGTAACACAGATATAAACAAAATTAAGACAAGCATGTATTGTAGGTTCTTTTTAAGGATACGTATATAATATCATTATTATATCTGGTCTCAAGATTAGTGTTCACACCATTCTCATCAATATTGCTAATGATGATCATGTCTCTAACGCCATCCTGGGGTCTTGTACCTGAAGAAAAGTTATTGTCTTTTTATGTCTTTTTTTGGCATTCAAATTGAAATTTTGAAATAAAACAAAATCTTTTTTTTAATCTGCTTCATAAGCATAAAACAAACAAGAGTAATTAAAATTCTGAAAGAAATGAATCATAAGTTTATGCTAAGTTATAAAAGTGACTCAACATTAAAAAAAAAAAACAAGTCCTGAAGATGTGATTTTAGATTAGATTGCAATTATGATGATGTAGGAAGAAATAAACTTGAACGAAGGGCATTTTATGAAGAATGGTAAAAATCCTTTCTTTGTATATTATTTGAAATATGTATTTATTATTTAAAAAACAAATTACTATTGAAAAAACAGTTTGAAAAATGAGTCACGAACAATATTAACAAGGAAAGTGTCCATTCATTGCAAGTGTGCTGTGTTTTAACTGCATTGTGCGTGTGTTATGGATTTGGTCAAAATCACAAAAGTGTGTATAATGTGTTGTGTATAAACAACACAGGCATGGGCGCCCGCTGTCGAGGCAAAAGGATATATTTGGAAAATAGTGGCACCCCTGTTACCGGAGATTAGAATAATAATACCATCTTTTTATATAGGTACATTAATTTGGGATTACATAAAACAATTGTACTACACCATTATCCTTTATTGACTGTTTAAAAGGTTCCAATTTTCCAACCCCCTCGCCCTAGGTCAGAAGGCCTGATCGTGGGGGGGGGGTGCAAAAGGGGCATTTGCACCCCCTAGCGGACGCCCATGAACACACCCATATGTACTACTATGATGCTCACATTTGATTAAAGCGTAACTGCAAGTAAAGGCACCCAAAACTGTACACACACACACATTATGTAGCAAATAATCTTTGATCTGGTAGGTTCATTAAAATGTATACTTTATATTTTGTCACTTAATGTAGTAAAACCTTGAACCAAGACCAAAGGAAGATCATATGTTTAATATGTAAACAAAAACAGTAACACGCACACTTAGAAGTGAAAGTGCTGGACAGCTCAACCGAAAAGTTACAAGGGGGGAGAGATATCTTAAAAGAACAAATAAAGCTGTTTAAACTAAGTTTCATTTCTTTGAAAGAAAGGGGCTAAAAAGCAGAAATAAGAAGAAAAAAGATAAGCTAACATTTTTAAAATGAAACAGAAATGTACAAAAACGATAGAACTTGAAATTTAAAAACAATATCTATATCTATATCAAAAGGAAGGTTTTAATTTTTTTTTTTAAACATTAAACAAAGACTTTACCTTCTTTGGCCAATTCAGGCTCCAATATCGAAACCATGATTTTTTTTTTATATGTCCAGGGTTAGGGTAAATATTTCCTCCAGGGACACGCAATCACTGGGATAATCTCCGAATAAATAAAATAAAATCTTGAGAAAAAAAAAACTGAAAAGAAAGGATGATTCTTTCTTTCACATGGTCAAGTGTATGAGTTTTATCCAACGCGAACGCCACAATTAACTAATTGGGTGCCAACCAGTGCCCGATATAGGTGCGTGCGATTGTTTTTTGGTGTAGAGTGAACGAAAGAAGAAAGAAAAAGCAGCCAGAAATATGAGTAGTCAATGAATGATTATTGGTATTTAAAAAAAAAAAAATTTAAAAATTAAAACTTCTGTTGTGAAAATATTATATGCGTAATGGAGAGCTGGGTGTAAAAATGTATCGTGTATCAATTGGTAAAGGCTTTGAAAGTGGATCTTGAAGGGTTTGGATACATAACGTCGCTTCACTACTATAATGTGTTGTAGGCAGAGAAACTAGATTTTAAAAGAGACATGAGTCAAGCAAAATGCGGGGAAATCTCTTTATTATTTTCTCTCTCTCTCTCTTCCACTCAGTGTCGTTTTGGAAGTAGTAGTAGTAACGGTATTGCCAAGTCAGCCATTTTTCGGCTACATCTAGCCGATTCGTTTCCTATTTAGCCGGTAAAAATCGGCGATAGCAAATAGCCATTTTTTGGCTATTATCTAGCCGATTCTTTTCCCTATTTAGCCGGTAAAAATCGGCGATAGCAAATAGCCGAAAATCTGGCCGTTTTAAACAAAATAATTAGCCGATTTAATTTTAAAGTTAGCCGAAAGCAGAACAAATCTAGCCGATTTTAGCTATTCTAGCAGTTTTAACCACAAATATCAAAGTAAGGTATTATTGGTGACTAGAGAGCCAATTCACTCGTTACTTTTTCTTAAAAAAAAATTTTTTTCAAGAAGAAACGAAGGGTCAGTCAAATCAAATCTAACTACAAAACAATTATTTTTTTATAATAAAAGATCGAATTTTAATCGAAACTTTTGCTTTTTAGCCATAAATCTAGCCGAAAGTGAAAAAGATTTAGCCGATTCTAGCCATTTTTTTAAGCAGTTTTAAACTGGAATTGGCAACATTGTTTTAGTAGTAGTAATAATAGCGACCGTAGTTGTAGCAATCAAACAGCACCTGCTGGTGCTTTTTTTTCTGCTTTTTTCATTATGTTTTCGCTTTACTTTTAATTTTTTTTCTTTTCTGATATATGTTTTCGAAAGCCAAGCTTTCTTTCTTTCTTGTTTTTGTAAACGACGTCAAAGCAGAATCAATAATGTCATTGTCAGACCAGACCGTGTTGTGTCCCAAGTGCTTGTCTGGGAGAAGAAGAAGAGGGGACAGACCATGCGGTTGTGAAAGAAAAAACACAACACGGTTTTTATTTTATTTTTGCGAAATCCTACTTTACCCACGCGGTGAATATAACCTACTTTTAAATTAAAATTATTAAATTACCTTAGTGTTCCAGACCTTATAGAGCAAGAAAATGAAAAACAACACCATAAAAATAAACCCTAACCCATGACAGACTGTCGACCGGTGGGTGACCGTTACAAAAAAACAAAGGTTTTAAAAAATCTAAAAGATAAAACAATACTTCGTTTTTTTTACTATATATAGCGTGAATGAGAATTCAATAATGTCCGTCAAAAGTTTACAGATTTGATTACTTTTACTAGGATTTTCATTAATGAATAAAATTTAAATTATGCATCAAATGCATAACGTAAGGGACATTAGGAATAATTCAACAATTTTAAATTAAAGTTGGTTAAGCTTAAAGTAGTATTTTATTGTTTTTTTAATTTAACATTTAATTATAAATTGTGTACTTTACACCAATAATTTGTTTTTTCAAGATGAAATATACACTACTACACAGGGACGCCCTACAACAATGACACAAAGCACAAAGACCCTTCGATTATACTTATACTCGTTATTTGCTTTGTTGTGTGACCATATACACTTATTGTACTTACAATTCTAAAACACAGGCATTTTCTTAAATTCTGTACTCTTTTGTGTGTATACCTGCAACTACAATATCACACGCACAGGCGTGTGACATTTATTACACACATAAGTTTTTGTTTGTTTCGCTATTACTTTAGTCTTTTTCATGTGTTGTTGTCACAAATGGTGTTGGAGTCAGAAAGTCACAGTGTAGGTAGCACACTGAGCTACCTACAGAACATAACCGGCAATAAAGTAACAGGACTTGAAGGTTTTTTTTTTAAATAATAGTAATAATAATAATTTAATTTGTTGTTTTTTTTTGGGGGGGGGGGCTGGGGGTTGAATGAATAAAATTTGTATTGTGATTTATTTTTATTTACCAAACCATCTGTTGTTTGTTTCGCTTTGTCTTTCTATCTGGTCATCGTTGGCGTAGCCCGGATCCCCAAAAAGTGCCCATCACGAATTTATCAAAGGAGGAAAAGTGCCCATCACGAATTTATCCAGGGAGGAAAAGTGCCCATCACGAATTTATCAAGGGAGGAAAAGTGCCCGTGAAAACATAATTTAATTAATGAATGTTTTATACACAAAAATTAGGGCCGGGAAAATTTATAAGGTTTTATTCTAGACTTTTGGCACAACTTATAATATTCATTAATTAAATTATAAGTTGTGCCACAAGTCTAGAATAAATGGGCACTTTTCCGCCCTTGATAAATTCGTGATGGGCACTTTTCCGTTGGACACTTTTCCTGATGGGCAGTTTTCCGGATACCGAGTGGCCCCTACGCCAAAATAAGTTATCTGGTCTGGTCTGGTCACTTGAGGAATAATGGGTTTTTTTAAGCTTATATTTATTTATTACTATTTATTTTTCTTAAAGAATTATTTTAAAAATAGGCTTTCATTCCATTCTGACCTTCTAGACGGACTTTTTTTCAGTGAATCTTCCAAGTAAAATCTGCACCTGAAAGCTTTGGAAGAAGATAGGGCAAGGAAGACAGTGCAGAGTTATAGGGTTAAAATATGCCTGCTAAAAAGTAGGAAACCAAGTACTTGAAACTGAACACTTCTGCTCCTCGAGCTGACATCATGCTATTTCCCCACAACTGTGTAGGGCTCCTGATAAAAAGAAGCAACGTGACAGTACCTATTGCAACAACAACAACAATAATAGCAGAAAAGCTCCACAAGTCCTTGAGATCTAGATATGAAACAAAAGTAATGTTAGTTGTAGTAGTAGTAGTAGTTCCCCAAGTACTCAAGATATTAAAAGATTTGAAAAGTACTCAGAGAACTGATGCTAACAGGGTCTACTGGCACCAGTTCTGAGCAGAGCAGAATGTGAAAAATGCAACACAACCAACTGATGATAGGGATTGAAACCCGTCATATCCTAAGAGGATTGGGTGGGGGGTCTTTTATTTTATTGTTTGATAAATAGATCCACCATCCCATACCCATCAAACGACTAGGCAACAACAGTTAAAAGCAAAATAATTATGAAAAATAAATGAAGGACAATAATTATTGTGCAAATAATTTATATTCGGCCATGCAGACGAATAGTATAAAGCACATAAATCAGAATCTATCTTAAAGGGTGGAAAGGTAAGATTGTTTCAGAGTTAAACATTTTTTTAAATTCAAATGGATCACTCTATTTGGGATCAGAGAACGAGCTCTCGCTATATCAGTGGTTCCCAACCTTTTCGAGTCATTCCCTACTTTAGACAATAAGATTACTAGTATCTCCCCATTCCATTTATTAAGTTGCAACAAAGAATAATTTCAAATAATAACTTTATTTTATGTATAATTAGACAGCTTCATACTAAGAATTAGTTTAATTTTAGAATTGTACAGCTGCTGCTGCTGTGTATTTGTTACTCAAAGAAAACAAGGGAAAATAATTAGAACACATCATTTGAAATTCCAATTTATTACAAAAAAATAAGAATTCTGCTATTGTAACTGATATACACATCAATGTGATCTCTGTTCTTGTTTATTTGCTACTAGTTCTTCGATTTGTGGGTCTATTAGTGAGATAGCAGATCTTAAATATTTCTCAAATTGGAGCTTATTTCAAGCCTTTGACTTGATAAACAGCAGTGCAGAAAACCCTATCTCTAGACTGGACTTTTATTTTTACCTAATAGCCTTATTCCCCCCTTGGACTAACCAAATTCCTCCTCAGTTGGGAACCACTGAGTTATATCGTAAAACGAAGGCAAGAAAGTCTGTCTAGTAGTGGGTGTAACAGTTCCGGTAGTTCATAAAAGAGAATGAATGAAAAACTGAATAAAGCCTTGCCAAAAAACCTTTTTTTTTTTTTTTTTAAAGTGAAGCATGAAGGTGGGGTGATCATTACTCATTGGAACGGTCTCGAAAACTTGCAAAAACACTGGAAGAATTGAAACTTTTCAGACAACAGCAGCATTTCAGAAATCTGCAAGAATACGAAAAAGAGTCCTGGAGTTTTAAGAGGAAATACGACTAATGCGAAAATTCATTCAGTTTATGATGATTTTGATGGAAACCAGGTCATTTTTGTTTCCTTTGCGGGTAAAAACAAATGTTGAAAAAAAGTAAAAGAAAAAGTTATTCTTTATTTTTTTTCAAATCGGCTCACGAGAGTATCAATTCACCTCGACTTTTTAGTCCATTCAGAAAACTCAGTTATTTTCAGACTTTGAATAAAACACAACTTCCATTTCTCTGCAAAATCATTAATTAAATTCTACTTGGGCAGCATTGTATCGTAGCGAAGAGGTGCATAAATGAAAATAGATAGATAGATAAACAAACAGAAAAAATCGGAAGTTCAAAATATACAGATTGAAACTAACTAGAATAATCGACTGGACACTTTTGATAAACAAGAGTGGTGCTTTGGATAACATACAAGGGTGACCCAGGAGGAAGGGAAGTGGGTGTCAAACATCGATTAAAAATAGTAATCTGTTTAATAAACTAGCAAAGGGTTAATTCAAAATATATAAACTAAACAAGGTGAACGAATTTAACCTTTAGAAACCATAAACAAGGACAGTATAAATAGGACTGACAGAGCGAAGACAAAAGAGAGTGCCTCCTAGATCCGGACGATGTTGCCTCGACGCCCCCCCTCTCTCTCTCTCTCTTTCTCTCTGTTTTATGGGGATATCTGTGTGTGACAAGAACATCTGTAGAATTACGAATAAACAGTATATTCTTTAACCACAGAAATCGTCTCCGTCTCGATCCCTCGTTACGTTTCAGGCCAATTCTTTCCAGAGATCAGGTGCCATCTTCCCGAAGTCCTGGACACCTCGTACGCCCTGACACCGTCCACAACAAGGAGTGACGAAACCAACCAACTCTCGTTGAACGTTTGTCACCAGAAACATCTAAGAAACTGTCGTGGAGATTACAGGATCCCTTTGGTCACGTGATAATATTATGTAGAATAATCATTTTGTATTCTACATGTTCTGCCGATACGAGAGAGAGAGAGAGAGAAATGACGTCTCGTTCCGGTGCTGATACATTTACGGAGAAAAGGCTTCATTATTTTCAATTGAAAATATGGTCCGGTTTTATTCCGATTCATAGCTTCGATCCCGGGCCGGTTCGCGGATCACTTTGAGGCATTGAATTCTGCTTTAGTTAAAAATTCTAACCAGTTTCTTTACTGAAGGACTAACAGTGATTGTAGCAGTCCAAAAATCAAGGCGCCTGGTTTCCTCCTCCTACTCTCTTCCTCCTTCCTTCACCCTAACGGTTGAAGAGGAAGGCTCCTCGCTTGTTGACCTGTTGTTACTATCTGTCCGACCCTAACTGATCCTAAACTGCCTGCCTTAAACCACTCTGGTTGGTCGAACGTATTTTCTTTGTTCTGACTTCGTCGGCCGTTTGACTTATTTTCTGGCCTCCGAATATGATATGGCGTTTTGGTCACGTACAAATTATTATCTCCAAAACGTGCGAACACACACAGCCAGAGTGTATTTCATTATAATTACAGCATCTTTTTTTTATTCTTTTCATCTCTTAATCACCCAGTAGCATTTAAACCATACTACAAAAACTAAACTCCTTTCATCTAAATCTTAATAGTACGTTGTGAAAATGATGAATTAGCTGAAAATAAGATGTCTTACAAAATGCTCACACAGGTCAATATTTGCCTTTCCAGAGCTACTCTGATGTCATCGCATCTTAACCCATAAGAACCCACTGTGACACTGGTGTCACATACAATTTAATTGATCTGCACAGTCTCTTATATAATATTATATTGTATCCTTGATTTTAACTCATACAATTTAATTGATCTGCACAGTCTCTTATATAATATTATATTTTATCCTTGATTTTAACTCATGAAGCGTACTAAGTGACGTCTACATCCTGGTGCAGTCCCGTGACTGTGTGTCAATTTGCCTACCCATAATCTCACATAATGTTCCTTCAAGTAGAAATGGGTCTGAGTTCTTAGGGGTTAAGTGAGTAGAACATTATTTTTCCGAGTTTGAAGAATATGCAGCGGTCAGTGGCGTTTCTAGTTCTTAGAAAGTGGGGGGGGGGCAGCAAAACTCGAAATGCATGTGACGAGAAATCTTCATTTTTATACTTCACCACGTTGATATACAGAACTTATATGAATGAGTTTAAAAATATAAGCATAATACTTTACTAAATTGAATAAAATACTACTAAGTCAAACAATTTTCATATAGTTGGGCGCTAATTAAACATTAAGCGTATGAAAGTGTGTGTGTGTGTGGGGGGGTAACCTAGGGGCCAGCCAAAAATCGCCCCCCACCCCGTAGAATCGCCACTGGCAGCGATGCATCATTTTTCTCAAAACACTACTCAGGCTTTCAGCAAAGTAAACAGACAAGGATCTCATTGTTTTCATTTGCCTTTGACCATATAACGAAAACAAACAAAACAGGTCTGGTTACTCACTCAATAGAAACTGCCACGTGACCAACGTCTTTTGGTAGCGTGTTGGGAGTGATCAATTAAAAATTGTAAAAACAGGTGATCAATGATTAAATTACTTCTCTCGCCTTTTGTTGGTCAGTGATCACTAAAAGAAAGTCTGAATTTCCAAAAACTAGCATGAATGCGGCCGGACACAAACGAAGGGACCTATTTAGCATAAACTTACATTGCATATTGAACCCTCCCCTAAAATACTATTACTGGGGGAAATTTTTTAAAAAAAGAAAAAAAAAGTTTTTTCTATACATAATAACGAATAACTGTTTAAATTTTCAGCACTCTAGCTCCATTGCTGCTGAACAAAAACTAAGTGATCGATTTAGCAGACTTACATTGCAAATTGACCCCCCCACTAAAATCCTATAGAAAAGTCTTTTGTAGACATAATAGTAGAGTAGATGTTGAGAATTTCAGCCCTCAAGCTCCATTGATACAGCCTGTACGCGTGATACATACATAGCCAGCCAGCCGGACCAACTTGAAAACTGAAGAAACCTATTTTGACAGTTTTGGTGACAGATTTGTTGACGGTTTCTAATATTAGAAATTAGAATTTGTATTTTCTATAGTTTTGAGAAGGGTCATTAATATTCAAATGGTTCTTTTCTATAGTTTTGAGAAGGGTTGTTAATATTCAAATGGTTCTTCGGACGATTGAACTCCTCCTTGTTTGTTTGTGTTGTAAACACGACGTTTCGGCCGATCCATTCTTCGGCCTTCTTCAGGTGTAAAATTCGAGAGGTGTTATTATTGATAACGTAAAACTAGTTTTGCAACCTGATTTCATTCCTCAAATTATATATTTTCGGTGGTGGTGGGGGAGGATATATTCGGAATATATCTTAGCAGCAACTCCCTGTTACCAACGGATAATAATACCATCTTTTTATATAGGTACATTAAATTGGTGTTACATAAAACAATTGTACTGCACCATTATCCTTTATTGAAGGTTCCAACTTTCAAACCATCTCCCCCTAGGTGAGAAGGCCTGATCCTGGGAGGGAGTGGCAAATGCTCCGTTTGTTCCCCCCTCAGCGGACGCCCATCTTTTGTTTTGCAGAGCAAAATGGCGCTAAAGTAGCTCAAACAATTCGGCCATTTTTTACCATTTTTAGTATCTTTTTGTGTGTTTTGGCCATTTTTTGGCATGTTTTTGACCATTTTTAGTGTCTTTTTTTACCAACACTGAGCACTTTTATCCCCCCCCCCCAGCAGTAGCGTAGCAAGAAGGGGCGGAGGTGGGCAGTCGCCCCCGGGCGCAAGTGTGAAGGGGCGCAAAGTCTACAATATAAAGCTGTGTGTGACTAAAAACTGGTCGTAGAAAATGTGTTAGACACTTCTTGAAATGTTGGTAGTGATCCTAATTTATTATTGT